>PVIJ01003617.1:0-61057 GCA_004024925.1 Scalopus aquaticus
CGGCAGCGGCAACGCGAGTTCGATGCCCGGCCGGGGAGAATCCCACATGGCGAGGCAGACCTCTCCTGCCTCGCCCACTGCTCCCCTCAGCAGTGTATTTCTGATCTGCCTGTTCTGCTACCCGCTCCGTCTTTGGTGAGCCCTCTCGCCGCCCCACATCTCTGGCCTGTGCCCCAGCTTGTATGTATAAATAAAAAAAATAAATAAATCTTTAAAAAAAAAAAAAAACTTTGAAAATGTGGGGGGTGCTTGCACAAATCTTAGGAAATTATGGAATTAGAGGGATCTTTACTTAGCTTTCCAAAATGTAGCCTGAATTATAATCCTCATAGACATCTTCTGTGTCTAGCAGGGTTCCTGGGTAATAGGAAGAGTAGATTGGTGTTTGGGGAAGTGGCCAAAGGGCAGATTCCCATAGCCAGGTTCACCTAAGCAGATGTACTTGCAGATAAATGCAAGATATACAGATCTTGCATTTATCACTTGGAGTGGGACTAGAAACTGAAAAGTAGAGAGAGATGTCCATGTTTCAAGGTGAATACAGGAACGACTATAACAAAGTATGAATTATGTATAAATATGAATCATACAACATGTTATAAAGACAACATGGATAGATATCAGAGATCGAGGCTTGGACTGTGAGGCCCGTGCAATACCAGACAATAAAATTTAACCCTAAGAAGATGAGAAGGAGAAAGGGAAGGAGGAGAATTCAGAGCTTATCTAATGTTTTTCTCAAAGAATGTATTTTAAATATATAAAATAATATAACTGAATTTATTTTACATGGACAAGATCACATGTTTTGTGGGCAGTGAAAACGGGGTTTAGAAGGTGAGTTAAGTTCAATTATAGAGGAAATTTTTTTAAGTTACTTTTTTCATGGGCTGTTATGTATATTCATATTTCAATTAAAAGGGAAATGGTTATTTGTAATTTTGCTTGAGGTCATGATAAAATAATTTATTCAAATTTTAGAAAGTGAAAGTTTGATGATTTTCATTAAAGAGATACTTCTGTATAAATACATTTTAGTTAGAACAACATTTACTTTTCAAACAAATGCTTAATAAGCATGTCTATGACTTTATTTTCCAAATGTGAAAAGTGGCCTAGTGGGTGGAGAAGGAAAATACTAACATGATTTTCCTAAAGTGTTTTCTTAACAATTACTTTCCTTAAACATGAAAGTAGTTAAACTAATACATCTTACTCTAAATACAGACTGGAAAACTGAAAAATTAGACCTTACAGCCAGCAGGAAATAGCATTATGAAATACTCTTACTGACTTTACTAATCACTTTTTAAATAAAATAAAGAAATAAATGTCAGGAATGTGTTTTCAAGAATAAGATTCTTGCTTCTGGAATTTTATTCTGGCTATAAACATAACCTCAAATGAAATGAAAATAAGCATTTATATTTTCTAATAAAAAAGAAAAAAATGATATGTTACCAATTTAATAACATACTATTATTTCACTTTCCCCTTTTGAATTGTTCTCTTTAGGAATAATTTCAAACTATAGAAAAGACATATGAACAATCCAGAGAAAGCCTGTATACCAATTACCTAGCCTCCCTTGTTACTTATCATTTTTAGTAACTCTTTTCAAAATTTTCACATATTGAGTATTTAAAAATTAGTCATGTGTTATTGTGTCACAGTTTTGTTTGTGTTTCATAGGCACTATCCCTGTTTCCCATAGTTTTTAAGGAAGGGTAGCTTTGGGTAGACCACCCAAGTCCCTCTAGGACAATGGGGGCCAAATTGTCTGTCTTTTGTAATCCTAGAGGAGCCACTCCATTTGTTGAAAGACTTATTGAAGCTTCCAACTATTTTAGCTAATGAATAAATTAAAAGACAATAAGTAAATGATTATGTGAGTAAATAAGTCTCATAATAGGTATAAAGAGTCTGGCAAAATGATTGCAGAATGAAGACCAAGGGCTTGACTATTTCACATATTCAAAATCAAATTACAACAAACACAAAGTCAATAACCCTTGAAAGATAAGGGGACATACATCAGGGACAGTAGTGTGGTGGAAGGGAGTAGGAAAAACTGTACTTGAACTGTGCTTATAGAGATACTAGACCAGTAAAACCCGCAGGAGGAAGAGGAGTCACTGCATGATATCCCTCTGCTGATATAGACTCGGAGATACACTGCTACCTGAGGGACTTTGTTGATCATGCACTGCACGGGAGAAGGAGGTGCACAGAGTTGGCCTGCAGGACTGGAGAATTATTGTAGTAAGAGCAGAGTGGTGATTACTATCTAGAACTTGAGGGTAATAAACTAGAATAGTTGGATCCTAAAACAATGGGAGAGCCAGATCAGATCACCCATGTCGCTTCACAGAAGACACTATTATTTGTAAACTGAGTATGTGATACATGAAACACCTACCTTAGCCTCACCCAGGGCAGAAATTAAGACTACAACTGAATGGTCTTAATAACCACACCTGGATTTTAATAATAAGAGCAAGTGCACCAGGGTTAAACCCTCTACTGGAAAAGCAAAGAGAACAATTCCAAGTTGGTGGCCATTTCACCTAGAATTCTAAGCCACTTCTACATCAATTGCTCCTTCACAGCTTAAGGTTGAGGCAGTGTGAGACTATACAAGACATTTTGGCCAGTGGATTGACTTAGGGAAGGGAGCGTGGTAGATCCCTACAACACAATGTGGGTATTCAAGGTACTATAAGAAGCTTGAATATTTGATACACACTGGAGTTGACCTTTTGGTGCCCTACTGCCCTAGTTCTGTCCTACCTATTTCCTTTTTCAGCATCAGTGCCCAGGTGATTTATACAAATGCAAAGGCATTAGTTTGTGGACTAATACACCTAAAGATCCTGGGTAAAATACCTGGTATTGTACCCATCTTCTTGTAGAAGGTGTATAAAATCAACTTGTTAAGATAAGGAAAGGAAACCCATCCCCTGTTAGAACCCACAAAAACTAAAAATGAAGAGTCATATGAACATATACCAAATGATGGAGTCAAAAAAACACCATGAGAATTTTCAACCCAACAATACTACAGAATATACTTGAAGAGAACTTGAAGATAACAGTTCAGCCATACTTAACCAAATCAAGAAAAAACAATGGGATGTTTTAAAACAAGACACAATAAAGACTGGGAAAATATGAGATGATTACAATTAGAGCTAGTGGATCAAAATATATTATAACCGAATTTAAAATTATAATAGAGGGCCATAAAATTATACAAACACAAGTAATGGATAGAATCTGTGAGCTCAAAAGCTCAGTGGCAGAGAAATAGTACAACAAAGAGAAAAATGAATGAAAATTAAAGCAGTGTAGTAATAAGCCTTTGGGATAAGGTAATTATGCAGAAAATGTATCTATGCAGAAATAATATCTGTATAGGGGCCCTAGTTGGAAAAGAGAAAGGCATAAAACATTTATTTAAAGAAACAGTTGCTAAGAACTATCTCAATATGGGAAACAAACCACACACTCTGACCCTGGAGGCCCAAAGAGTTACAAATACAACAATACCAGACTGATACACTGCAACACACATTGTCATTAAACTATTAAAAGTCAGTAGCAAGGACATAATATTAGAAGCATTCAGAGATACAGAGTTTACACCACCAGACCTGCCCTGCATGTTACATGTTACAAGGTATTCTTGTAACATGAATTGAAAAAGCAAAAGGTCACAAAACTTTGAGCAAAATGATATGGACTCAGAATCATAAGTAAGAATACTATGAAATAACAGAATATTAAAGAAGAGGAAGAAAAGGACTGAATCTGTATAGTAAAATAGTACTATTGGGTACTATTTTAGATATATTAGATATATTTTAGTTATAAAAAGTTTGATATAACTGATGGTAATCACAAAACAAAAACCTGGAATAAAGACACTTAGAGGAAAAAGTGAAGAAACTGAGCCACCAAGGAAAGCAATCCAAGCAAGGCAGATAAGAACACAAGGAAAAAGAAAACAAAAAATAGAACAACCAAAAACTAAAAGGATGACAGTAATTAAGGCTCATATATCAATAATTACTGAAAACATGAAGGGACGAACTCAACAATTAAGACAAATAGTGATAGGCTGGATAAAAGTATTTCGAGTCAATAACACAGAAAATAAAGCATAAACTTCCATTATTATATCTGATAAAGTACACTTTGAGCCACAAAAGACAGTTATTGACAGAGATGGGCATCATTTATTGATCAAGTAGACAATTCATCAAGAAGATACAACCATCATTAATATTTACACACCCAACACAGGTCCACCAAAATATGTAAAACAAAATAATAATAGGGTATCTCAGAACACCACTAACATCAATGGCTTGATCATCCAGGTACTAAACAAGGAAATAATTACCTTAAGTGAAGCTATTAGCATATCAAATTAATAGGCATTTATAGAGCCTTCCATCCTAAAAGAAATGAATATGCATTTTTCTCAAATGCACATGGGACATTCTTGAGAGTAGATCATATGCTATCAAATGACTCATGTCTCAAAATATATATCAAAATTGAATTTATATTGAGCATATTTTTCTGATCATAATAGTATAAAACTAGAAACCAACCACAAAAAGAAATATAAAAAACCCAAACTTGTGGAGACTAAGCATAACGCTTTTGAATAATTCCTCAGTCAATGAAGAAATCAAAGGGGAAATAACAAATTATCTGGAAACTAATGAAAATGAAGAGAGAAGCTACTGTAGCTTAGGGGATGCTCTTTAAGAATAGTATTAAAAGGGAAGTTCATGGCAATGCATGCCTATTTCAATAAACAAAAAAAAAATCTCAAATTAACATCTGAAGGAACTAGAAAACAACATATGAAAACAAAAATCAGTTGAAAGAAGTAATAAAAATTAGAATGGAAATAAATGGAATAGAAATGAAAAAAAAAAGAGCATACTAATGGTCAGTGAAACAAAGAGCTGGTTATCTGAAAGGATAAACAATATTGATAAACACTTAGCTTGGTTCACTAAGAGAGAAAACCCAAAAAAGACAATCAGAAATGAAAGAAGAAAACTTACAGCAGATACTTCAGAAATACAAAGGATCATAACAGACTACTATAAATGTCTATGCAAACTAAATGGACAACCTAGCAGAAATGGACAAATTTTCAGATTCATAGATCCTTCCCAGACTGAAACGATGAAACAGACAGCTGAACCAACCAATCATAAACATAGAAATAGGAACAGTAATCAAAAGTGTCTCTAAGAACAAAAGTCCAGGACAGATGGCTTTAGTAATGAATTCTCCCAGTCCTTCAAAGAGTATTTAATATCTATCCTTCTCAAACTTTTCATAAAATTGAGGAGGGGGGAAAGTTCCCAAGCATATTTTAAGGGGCCAAATTTCCTTGGTACCAAAATTAAATAAGCACAGCACAAAAAAAACAAAAACAAAAAAACTCTAGCCTATAGTACCCATATATTTCATGAACATAGATGCACAATCAGCAACAAAATCTTGGTAAATAAAACCAGTAATATGTTAATGTAAACACCCATCATAACCAAATGAGATTCATCCTAGTATGCTTGATTGATTCAACATTTGGAAATAAATTAAATGCCATTTGCCACATCAACAAAAAGAAAGATAAAAATCACATGATCATTTTGATTGATTACTGAAAAAAGCATCTCATAAGATTTAACATCCATTTATGATAAAATCCACAATAAAATAGGAGTTAATTGAACTTATCTCAACATAATAAAGGCCAAATATTTCAAACTCATAACAACATCATACCTAATATTGAGAAAATGGAAGCATTTTCCCTAAGATTAGGAACAAGAAAAGGATGTCCATTTTCACAAATACTATTAAATGTGGTATTGGAAAGTCCTAGCAAAAACCATTGGGGGGAAAAATACATTAAAGGAACTAAAATTGGAAGAGAAGTGAAGCTATCATGGAAACCCCAAAAGATTACAAAAAACATATACATGAATACAGTAAAGTGGCAAGATACAAATCGAAGCACAAAAATGTGTTTTATATGCTAACAATGAATTATTGATGGAGGAAGGAGAAATAAAGAAATCAATTCCATTTACAATGACACCAAAATGTGAAATACCTGGGAGTAATCTTAACGAAGACGCAATGCATCTACACTCTGAAAATATAAGACAGTGTCAAAGATAATAAAATAAAACACAAAATCAGAGAGAGATATCTTGTGTTCATGAGTTTAAAGAATAAACATTGTTATAATTGCCATGTTACCTAAAGCCATTTACAGATTCAATGCAAATCTATTTATATTTCTATCAGAAGTCTCAGTAACATTTAAAGGGATTAGAACAAACAATCATAAAATCTGTAGAATCAAAAAGGTCAAAGCAATCCTGAGGGAAAAAAAGAAAAATGGAGGTATCAAACGCAGACTTCAAGCTACACTGTAAACAATGGTAATCAAAACAACAAAGTATTGGAACAGACACAGAGATCAATGGAATAGAATAGAGAGCCCAGAAATATACCTACACAAATGTAACAGTTAATCTTTGACAAAGTATTTGTGCCTATACAATAGAGCTAGGAATAGAGTGAGTATTGGAGTGAGTAGTATTGTAAAACTTGGGCAGCCACATGCAAAAAAAAAATTATAATAATAACCTAGACTATAATTTAAATCCATACATAAAACTTAACTGAAAATGTGTTAAAGACTTGAATATAAGACCTGAAACCATAAAATATATAAAATAAAATTAGCAGGTAACAATCCTGGACATCAACAGCATAGGTGCATTTGAGAATACAGTTCCTATAACAAGGAAAACAAAAATAAAACTTAACAAATAGAACAACATCAAATTAAAAAGCTTTTTTATTACAACAGAAACCACCACAGAAACCCAAAAGTTATCCTGTCACTGGGAGATGATATTTATACATTTCACATGAAAGGGTTAATTTCAAAATACATAAAGAAGTACAACTCAAAAACCAAAAGGAAACAACCCAGTAAAAATGCGCAAAAGACCTAAATAGACCTTCTCCAAAGAAGACATATAGGTGACCAACAGGCTAATGAGAAATTATTCAATATCACTTCTTATAAGAGAAATGTAAATCACAACCACAATTAGATATCACCTTATCTCTGTGAGTCTCCAGCATTATCTTATTCAAAATCAGCAAAACATACCTAAAAACCCAAAGAAGTTGATGACTATAGCTTGACTTCTGACTTTAGGGTGAAAGCTATGAGTGTTGGAAGAGCATGGTTCCAAAATAAGTATTGTTTTGAGCACTGGTTTTGTAAGTTGTGCAAAAAGAATTGCGAAATAAATCAGTATAAAGGTGAAATACCTGCTATTACCTGATGATGTGGGGATAAATGTAGTTGCAGTCATGAATACATTGTGAGAGCAGCTTAGAAATTGCATTGGGCTATGAGTCCATGTAATTTAACAATGTAAAGGTTATATGAGGTAGTTTTGCTTTATTTTCTCCATTTTTATTGATAAATGACTGATAACACATCACTCTGTATTGTCTAAGGTGTATAGCATGATGGTTTGATGTCAAATCTTGTGGCATAATTACACAGTATATTCAGTTAACATTTTCTGATAGATGTAATAAAAAAGAAACATGAAAAAAGTTACTTGTGATAATTACTCAGGATTTACTTTCTTATCAATGTTCGTATATATAATCAGCAGTGTTAGCTGTTGTCCTCATGCTACATATTGTATTATTAGTACTTAAGTTGCTCATGTAACTGGAAATTTGTGCTTTTTGGCCACCTTCCCCTTACTCCTCCTTCCTGCACCCTTTCTCTCTGGTAACAAAGTCTGATCTGTTTTTCTGTGAGTTTTTCTTTTTTCTTTTCCTTTTTAGATAAGTGCAATCATACAGCATACATTAGGTGTCATTCTTTGACTTATTTCACTGTCATAATCACATTCACTGATCACACATGCATGTATGTACTTAACACAAGTATATGTACTGATGTATGAAGCATACATGTATGTAGTTATGTATGAAACATACAATGCATGCATTGTGTAGTTAGAATGCAAGATGCTCACATTAAAGAAATGTACTATCTTAAATTCTGTACCATTAACAACTGTTATTATACCTACATAATTAGGAACAAGATAATTTGATTTAAAAGTCTTTTGCTCTCCCTATTTTACTGTACTGTTATAGGGTGGCATGTCTTTTCATCAACAATGGAAGGTAGTTTCATGAAAGGAAATTGCCATGTTGAAATAAGTAATAGCAGTTGCCCATTTTTGTTCATTTTACATATCACTATTCTCATATTTATTATGATGCTGGACTGCTAATTCCAAAAATGCCAGAGGTTGATAGGATGATTCATTAAAATAAGGGACATGCCTCACTTGGATTTCTTCTCAATTTATTGAAGTTAAATCAAGAAAAAAGGCTGATGTTGCTCATACCTTGAAGAAGTAAACTGGTAGAAAGTAGTGTTCATGGAAAAGTTGTCTTTTGGCTTTATCCTACATACACGCTACTCCAAGAGCTATTGCTACTATTTTCCAAATTACTCACTGACTTGAGGAATGCCCTTTACAAATAGTGCTTTATTGCAATGTACAGATGTTGTTATTTTCCACAATTTTACTTGTAGTAAATGGAGAGCTTTCATATTGAAAAAGTCATTTTGGATGTAATAATAGAACTTAGATTTCCACCTTTTAAAGGTCCATACAACTACTGCATTTTTATTATTATTAAAAGAAAATATATTGAAGTTATCTTCCTTGGCATTGATTATAAAGCAGATGTTACCTAATGGGGTGAAGACAGCAGGTTTAGTGAGTAATAATACTGAGCTGGAAACAGAATAATTTTGTTGAGGGTCAGAAATGGATTAGTTCTTATATAAAACTTAGTAAACGGAGTGTGAATGTGTCTGTGTGTGTGTGCATAAGGCAGAGAGAGAGAAGGAAGAAAAGGAGATGATAAGAAAAATAATGTTGGGTGAAAATAGTTCATGATAAAATTAAGTTCATTCAGTTCTAGAAATGACTTGGGGCTACCTACATTTAAATTTAATTGTATTTGAGGTTCGCATAATGTGTGAGACTTTTTTTTTCTTTTTTTTTTTTTTTAATACATACAAGCTGGGGTACAGGCTAGAGGTGTGGGGCGGCGACAGGGTTCACCAGAGACGGAGCGGGTAGCAGAACAGGCAGATCAGAAACACACTGCTGAGGGGAGCAGCGGGCAAGGCAGGAGAGGTCTGCCGCGCCATGTGGGATTCTCCCTGGACAGCGTTGAACTCGCGTCACTGCTGCCAACAGCTCCACAGCGCAGCGCTTAAACGCTGCGCCACCGGGGAGGCCCTTTATATACATTATTGTACAATGTATATATACAAAAAACTGTAAAGCATATATATTTATATATATATATATATACACACACACACACACATTATTAAAATGCTCTTTTTTTGATATTATTTAACTATGTTAAGGATCTGTTCATTCAAATATTTCCAGGATCAAGAAACAATGTATTGAAAGAAGGAAGCTTATTTGCAGAGAGAATCTCTTAGAAATGTTTAAAAGTTTTGTTTATAGGATTTATCTATTAAATTATAGAGATTTTTTCTTAATGTTGGAATATTTCTTTAATATCAGATGTGTTTTAAGTAATCTAGAGTAATAGGTGCTAATTTTATTTTTTTATTTTAATTGTTTAATTTTAGAGTGGTTCAATGTAATAATGAATAGAGTGATTTATTTTAAAATATTGATTTTTTTTTTTAGTGCAGTTTTAGGTTCCCAGCAATATTGAGAGGAAGTTACAGAGATTTCTCATCGGTTGTCACCACACATGCATAACCTTACCCATTATTAACCTCCACCACCAGAGCGTTACATTTGTTTCAAATGATGAACATATTTTGACATATCAACTCAACCAAAGTCCATAATGTACATTACAGTTAACTCTTAGTGGTGTACATACATTCTGTGGGTTTGAGTAAATGAATAAAGACATAGAGACAACATTATGGTATCATGCAGAGTATATGCAAAGCCCTTAAATTCTTCTGTGCTTCCTCCGTTTATCCTCCCCCCAACCAACTCTTGGCAACCAATGATTTTGTAACTGTCTCCATAGTTTTGCCTTTTCCAAAATGTCATGTAGTTGGTTTCTTTCACTTAGTAATAGGCACATACCTTTTCATGACTTGATAGCCCATTTGTTTATTGCACTGAATTATATTCCATGGTCTGGTTGTACCAGTTTGTTTTTTTTCCCATTCACCTACTGAAAGATATCTTGGTTGCTTCCAAGTTTTGATAATTATGAATAAAATTGCTATAAACACCTTTGTGCAGGTTTTTCTCGGAATATGTTTTCACCTCCTTCAGATAAGTATCAATAAGTACTGTAGTAATTTTTTTCATGATATATTCAATGTTTACAACTTTTCCTATTTTTTTTATAAAGATTTATTTATTTATACATACAAGCTGGGGTACAGGCCAGAGGTGAGGGGCGGTGAAAGGGTTCACCAGAGACAGGGTGGGGAGCAGAACAGGCAGATCAGAAATACACTGCTGAGGGGAGCAGCGGGCGAGGCAGGAGAGGTCTGCTGCACCATGTGGGAATCTCCCCAGCCGGGCGTCGAACTCGCGTCGCCACTGCCGACAGCTCCACAGCGCAGCGCTTAACCGCTGCGCCACCAGGGAGGCCCAACTTTTCCTATTTTTTTTTTTTGATTATATAACATTTGTGGAGTATTTTGTATTTTCTCTTTTATATTTAGTATTATGTTTTGGTAACCTTCAAGTGACACCTAACCTGGTCACATTCTGTGTGTTTTATCATCATATTCCTATGTCTAGTAATGGATTTTGTTTGGAAAAATGAAATTTTGCTTGAATAGTTCATCAATGACTCTCAAAATGATAGTGAAAGAAAGTAAAAATTCTAAATTGTATTTGAACAAACCAACTGGATTTGAGTAGTTCTATCATTTTCTGAATCATATCTGAACACAATTTTACCATGCAGAGTTTATGGAAACTTTGAAAATACCAGATAATTTCCACTAATAACTATGGATTTTCATGTAATTTACATACTTGTACTTCATGAAGTAATTCTAAGTAACTTATTAATTGAAGAGATTTCAGTTCCCCTTTAAGTTGTTCTTTCTGATCACATTAACAACTTCTTTAATAATAAATTAAATAATAAAAATAAATAATACCAGTGAGGTGCAGAGCGAAATAAGAGCCTGCTTTTTGTTCATAGAAGACATTACACTGATTCACTGAATATCTCTGAACTCATCTAAAGCCCCAGTCTTCCCAACTGAACATACTACTGAAATAGAAGATGTACATTTCAGGAAAATAGAATATATTTTCCAGCTTTACTTAGGTAAAATTTATAAACAGAAATTATATATATTTAAGGTATACAGTATGATACTTTGATATACATATAATGTGAAATGATTACCACAATTAAGCTAATTAACACATTTATCAACTTACATATGTACCTTTTTTTGGTGAGAACACAGGATCTATTTTCATAGCAAATTTTAAGCATACAGTATATTATTATTAACTACAGTCAGCATGCTGTATATTACATTCTCAGAATGCTTTCATCTCATAACAAAACTTGTACCTGTTGGCTAGCATCTTTCCAATTCCCCCACCTGCAGCCTCTGGCAACCTTTTACTCTTTGCTTTTGTGAGTTTGACTATTTTAAGATTCCACAGATAGGTGAGACCATACAGGGCGTTCTGTATCTGGCTTATTTCACTGAGTATACGGTCTTCAAGGTGGATCCATATTGTCATAATAAGCAGAATTTCCTTTTTAATGGTTGACTAATATTCTATAACAATATTCCAAAATTTTTTATGACTGGATGTACACACAAAATAGAATATGACATCATCTACTTATGGGTACTTAGATTGTTTTCATGTCTTGGCCATTACAGGTAATGCTGTAATGGACATAAAAGTGCAGATATCTCGGGTATACAGATTCTATTTCCTTTGGATATAATCCCAGAAGTGGGATTGCTGGATCATATAGTAGTTCTATATTTAATTTTTTGAGACGCCTCCAAACTATTTCAATATGGCTGTACCAATTTATATCCCCACCAAGAAAATACAGGAGCTCACTTTTCTTCAGCATTTATCTACTAACATTTTGTGATAGCCATCCTAATGGATATGCTGTGATAGCTCATTGTAGTTTTGATTTGCATCTTCCTGATAACTAGTGATGCTGATCACCTTTTTATATACCTGTGGGCATTGGTATTATTTTTAAAATAACTACTCAGGTCCTTTGTCCAATTTTTAAAAACTTGTTTTTTTTTTATTGACGTAAAATTGGCTTACAACATAGTATATGATTTAGGGGTATAAGTTTACATCATTTCAGATGTCAGTGACCTGTTTTGTGCTATAAAGTTACGTAGGTTCCTTTGTATAATTTGGCTGTTATCTTCTTTTTAATATATTTTTATTTATTTATTTTTATTTATTTTTTCAGCATCCTTATTTAATTTTACACAATATAGAATTTCTCTCCTTAGGTGTTATGACCATAGTTTTCCCATCACCAAAGTACTCACAGTCCTCAATCACTCTCTACTCTACTCTCCCTTCCCCCTGCATCTCTGTTCTCTTCTCTCTCTCTCTTTCTCCTTTCCCCGCCTGAGTAGCTCAGATCTAAGGACTGCTTTCAAGGGTAAATCTTACAGTTTGTCTTTGTCTGATCCTTTGTTTAGTTTCTCTAGGTTCTACATACAAGTGAAACCATCTGGTATTCTTTCTTCTTCTAGCTAACTTTGCTTAAAATAATTACTCCCAGTTACATCCATGTTCCTGCAAAATGGGATGAGTTTATCTTTTTTGATTGCTGAGTAGTATTCCCTTTTGTATATGGACTACATCTTCTTATCCATCTCATCTATTCTGAGACATTTAATTGTTTCCATATGTTGGCTATTGTAAATAAAGCTACTATAAACATAGGCATGCATGTTTTATTTCAAACTGATATTTTTGTGCTCTTTGGAGAGATACCTAGGAGTAGAGTTGTTGTGTCATACAGTAAATCCACTTTTAGTCTTTTGAGTAATTTCCACATTCCTTTCCACCGGGGCTGAACCAGTCTATGTTCCCACCAACAATGTAATAGGGTTCCTTTTTTTTCCTGTACCCTTGCCAGCACTTGTTTTTTGTTTCTTTGTATAATATGGGTCATTCTCAAAGTTTTTTTTTCTTTTTTATATTTTTATTGTTATTTATGTCTTTTACATTTTGTATTCCCCTTCGGTAACCCACCACCAATTCACCCGTGATCCATCTCCATGGTCCCTTGTGTTCTTTTCTACTCCATTTTGTGCCCTTATTCTCCCCTCCCTCTGCCACCACCTCCTAACCACTGAGTGTCTCTCTCCTATTTGGTTTCCTTATAGTCCTGTTATAAGTGAAACCATTCAATATTTTTCTCTTTTCTTTCTGGCTTATTTCACTGAGTATGATCCCCTCTAATTCCATCCATGTCGCTGCAAATTGCATATGTTTATCTTCTTTGAATGCTGAATAGTATTCCATTGTGTATAGGTACCACATCTTCTTGATCCAATCATCTATTTTTGGACATCGGGTTGCTTCCATAACTTTGCTATTGTGAACAGTGCTGCAATGAACATACGGGTACATGTGTCCTTTTGGATTAGTGTTTTTGTGTCCTTTGGGTAAATTCCCAAAAGTGGTATTGCTGGGTCGTATGGAAGCTCCATGTTTAGTAGTTTGAGGAATCTCCATACAGCTTTCCATAGTGGTTGGACCAGTTCACATTCCCACCAGCAGTGTAGAAGAGTTCCTTTTTCTCCACATCCTTTCCAGCATTTGTTGTTACCTGTGAGGATGGCACACATTCTCAAAGTTGTGATGTAGCATCTCATTGTGGTTTTGATGTGCATTTTCCTGATGATGAGTGATGATATACTTATGTCATGTTTGTTGGCAATCTGCCTATCTTTTTTGGAGAAGTGCCTACTTAGTTCTTCTGCCCATTTTTTGATTGAGTTGTTTGTTTTCTTTATGTTGAGTTATATAGGTGCTTTATACATCTTTGATATCAATCCTTTATTAGATATATGGTATGAAAATATTTTCTCCTATTCAGTAGGATTTGTTTTGGTCACTGTTTCTTCTGCTATACAGAAACTTTTTAGTTTTATATTGTCCCAGTGGTTTATTTTCTCCTTTATTTTCCTTGCTGCTGAAGATGAGTCCATAATATTTTTCTGAGGTTTATCTCATGGAGTGTGTTGCCTATGTTTTATTCTACTTATTTCATGGTTTCAGGTTTTACATCCAAGTATCTTATCCATTTTGAGTTGATTTTTGTGTGTGGTCTGAGATAATAATCTAATTTCATTCTTTTGCAAGTGACAGTCCAATTTCCCAGCACCATTTGTTGAAGAGACTTTCCTTGTTCCAATGTATATGCTTTTTCCTTTGTTGTATCTTAATTGTCCATAAGTGTGTGGCTTTTTCTCTGGGCTCTTAATTCTATTCCATTGATCCTTATATCTGTTTTCGTTCCAGTACCATGCAGTTTTAATTATTATAAATTTGTAATATAGTTTGAACTATATTGGTATATAGTTTGGGAGTGTTATACCTCTGTTTCTCCCCCTTTTAGTCATGACAGCTTTGACTATTTAGGGTTTTTTATTTCCATATGAATTTCAGTAATCTTTGTTCTACTTCATTGAAGGATGTAATTTGACTATAAACTTCTTATCAGATACATGGCTTGTAAAAATTTGCTCCCACAAAGGAGTAAATTCTAACAAAACATTATACTAATTTAATATCTGTAAAAAAAATTGTCACTTATGTTTATCTCCTATTATATTTTATGATTTTCCTAAAACACTCATCACATTCTTTCTTGTGTTGTAGTAATTCATATTATCATCTTTTCTTATTTATATTTTTAATTTTCTTACACTCAGTTTCTAAGCACAAAATCTTAAGAATAGTGCAGTATTGTTTTATTGATTAATGTAATTTGAAGACCTTTTATCTTAAGATTGTATCAGAATGAACCTAAAGTTAAAAAGTACTTTGGAAGCTTATTTTCAATACTGTAAAATCTACAGAAGTAATGTAAGCCTCTTTCTACATGTGAATCTGTGGTTTGTGTTCAATGATAATTATAAAATTTCTTTAACACTGTGATTGCTATCTCAAATCTTATTATTAGCCCAGAATCTTATAAACAGGAAGATTTCATCAGTCATGATTTAATTGCTCTGGGTGGTCTATAACCAATAGGTCATTATCACTTATAAGATGAGCTGGTCACCATGTTTGTAGTTTCACTAAGTTGTTCTATCAGCTCTCCAGAAGTAAATGCAAATAAGCACATTCCAACCCCCCTTTGAAACACACTGTAAATCTTTGTAACTTCATGGTCAAATGGTAAACCACAGGACCACATCACTCAATTCTCTTGAGACAGTCATGTTATTCCTGTCAAACTTTTCTTCCCTCATTCATCAGCTAGAGGCTTTCATCTCCTTTTAAAGTCATGGCCTTTCAAGTAGGGGTGAAATTACACCTGTCAGTAATAAATGTTCCCAGTATTCTATATCATCTGTTATTTTACAAAAGAAATTAAAAAGACACATAGCCTATTTCATATTTAGTTAGCTGAACTTTTTCTTTTTTTATAGTATTTTTAATTGCTTTCTAGTAATGTCATTATTGTGAAAATTTAAAAAAAATTCATGTTTATTAGGAAGTAATATGAAGTAATATGGGAATGTTGGGGAAATTAGCTTCCATGTGAATGTACATTATATTCAGAAGCTGTATTAAACTTATTTGACTTATTTGAAAGACTTAGCCATACATAATGTACAATGGCAATCTAAATGTGCCCCTTAGCACATTCGTTCTGTTTATTTTTTCAGTGTTACACTCTGATAACTTTGTTGTTGCCTGTAATGCCATACAGCAGGTGCACCTGCACAGCTACCATTTTATTTACATTGAGAACAAAGTTAATGTTTTATCAAATACAAACCACACCTGGGTTGGGACTCGTAGGAAGCAGGGTTCAAATAAAAATTGCAACTTGCTTTTAGTCTGATATTTGAACTCCATTGAGCAAACTCTCTTGAGTTCTCTTGAAAGTTTTGATGATTTGGTCTCTTAATTCCTCCTTAACTGAAGGATGAAAGGGGAACTAGAAGACAGAATACATTACCTTTAGTGCTACCACTCACTGTGGTAGTTCTTGACCATAATTAAGCAATGAAAGTAACTGAATTGTGTCATTACTGCCACCTCCATATACTATGCCAAGCAGAGAATTATTTAAATACAAAGTTTTTTGTGCCAGATGTACATTTTTGAGGGCACAAGTTTGATTAATGTCCTAAAAACAAGCTAGATGATTGAATGAATATTGTGTGATTTTCACAAATCACAGCTGGATTCTAAAGTTTGTTGTGTTTATTTTCACTCAAGGAAGAGGTATGTATGAATTGTTTTTAGTAATATAGCTAAGAAAGAATACACAAAGACAATTGGCCACCCACAATTATTAGGAAAACATTACATATTTTAGAACCCAAAGAAAATATATAGTTCCTGTATTTTCTAAATCTTATTTCTTATCCTCCATATCCCCCTTCTTCTTTCCCCAAAGGAATAAGATAACAGTAAATTAACAAGCAGATCTAAAAACCTAGCAGATGGATTAACTCAACTTGTTACTCCACTAAAGAATTTATCTCAAAAATAGAATGGCTAATTTAATTTCTCTGGAAATGATATTAGAGTTGGGTGAAAAAAAATCCTCAAGTATTTATTTTAAAGCTAATCAACTAATATTTTTATTTATAGAAAAATTCCCAGTATATATAAGATGAAAATGATTTGGTATCATTTAACATTGCATTGTGTAAATCCCCATGTAGCTAATAAATAAATTATATTTGAAAGTTGAATTATCCCTATTCATGTACCCAAATCATCCTTATGTTAAATAATCTTGGTTTATTAAAAATGTTCCAATGATGCTTCTATTTAAATAAAGCTTGAACTTAATACTCTCTACCCTCTAAAGTAATTATAATATTCCTCTGAAGGTCTCAAGTCCTAAATTGGGGATTCGGGCCCTCCTTTCCACTTAATGCTTATTTCTGAACAGGTTTGATTATGCATTAAGCATATTGTTTCCATGCCTCTGGAGGTATGCTGCTTATTTCACAAGTAAGTACTGTAGGACATAAAGTATAAAACATGCAAATCCCCCAAGGCTAGAAGTGGCAGGATTAGTTGAGAGTATTTTAATCTTAAACCAGTGATGAATGTTTACAAGGGTGATGTAAGTTACCTATAGAAGTTTAAATGTCTAGTAAGTTTGTTGGAGCAAGAAATACAGAGAATTAACTTTAAGAAAATCCATAAGCATGGTTAAACTGTACAGAACATCAAAGCTATTAGCTTCGTGTCTTTCATGTAAACTCACTTTCTGTATTATGTTTGCATATTTTCATTGTCATTTCATGAATCATTTAAACTCTAAAACTTACATAACACCTTTGGTATCTCAAATAAATTTAAATGGTTCAATTCATTCAACTTAATTCAGTATAAGCCAGAATTTTTTATTTTATTATTTTTCAAACTATCCTATATACATAATGCCAATTAGGACAGAGGCATTTGTTCTCCTCTCCAGCACAAATACATAGTTTTAGCAGCCTTTTATGTTTAGTTGGACATACACACACCATGTAATATTGCTTTACAAAATGCTATTCATTTATTACCTGCATCAGAATCATCTATGTTGCTTTCTTTTTTCTTTTTCTTTTTTTCTATGTTGCTTTAGTCGAAGGATGACCAGTGAATAAGCCATCAGATATTGAGGGTTAGGCTCATAAGGTCTGAGAACTATTGAATTTAAATCACACCATCATTACCCTTTTTCCTTTAAGATGTTGATGCTTTGCAGCTGACTCCATTCATAATCCAGCTGTACCTGCAAAGACAAATGGTTGATCTAAATACTGTTAACTGAGACAAAAATGTTGGGGAAGACAAAAGACTGTCTTCAGTTTATCACTCTGGTCATTGTTAGTTATGCTTTGTCTTCTACCTTTGCCATAGAAAAGGAAATGGGCAATTGTTTGATTCATATTCTCCAGTCACTTTAACTATTACTATTGCTGCCCAATTAGTATCTAGTCAGGTTTTGTTTTTAAAAATAGTTTGTGGACCATTGTTATCTCTTAGGTACATTTGTAGTTAATATTCTGTTTTTCCTCTCTCTGTGTACACACACACACACACACACACACACACACACACACACACACACGCACACCCATTCATTTCCAAGTCAAATTCACCCCAGTAAATTGTTAGTGTTAACTTGCATTAAAGTTTGGGCTATTCTTTCTATCTTATTGGTCAGTGTTTCTCAAAATAACTGCTACTTTAAAATATGTAAGTCATGGGGCAATCAAGACCAGTAAAAAGTGTTTTTTTGACACAAACCTAAAAGATGCATTTGTAGGACTAATAATGATCTCAGTAGCTCTATATTTAATAGAGATGACAGTCCATATTAGCGTGAAGCACTGACTTTCAATTAAAACACTTCAATTGAAAGGGAGACATTCATGTAATGGAAATCTCAGATACTATAATTAGAGATGTCTCATTTGATATGGGTAATGAGGAATGACAAAGATCAGATCTGCTGGAGAAGCATGTGTTGTATGTATGCTTGGAAGCATTGCTGTAGTACTGAAAGCTTGGTACGCAAAGCTAATGTAGTTTGGTTGACAGGAAGGTAGTAGTAAAGAATTTAATGGTTACCAGAGGGAACGAAAGGGAGGGAGGAGGGAATGAAGGAGGAAAGCAGAGAGGGTATTGTCAGGGTAGTTTGATAGAGAGTGAGTAGAACATGTGCACATGTGTAAGAGCAAAAATATAACCCCAAAATTAAAAATAAATATTTTAAGACAATGCTTTCTGTCTGTGTTTATACTTAACCTCAAGTTTCCATTTTTCTCATTAATATATTTGTATGTCTATCGATTAATTGTATTTAAAATATCATTTTACATTATGGATTTCCGCATTGGTAAGGAGCATTAAAACTATTTTTTAATAATTTTTTTATTATTATTCATATCGTTTACATTATTGTATATTCCCCGTAGGTTACCCACCACCGATTCACCCATGAACCATCACCATAGTCCCTTGTGCTCTTTTCTCCCCCTTTTTGAGCCCTTATCCTCCCCCTTCCTTGCTGAATGTCTCTTTCTTATTTGTTTCCTTTATATTCCTGTTATAAGTGAAACCATTCATTATTTTTCTTTCTTTCTGGCTTATTTCGCTGAGCATGATCCCTTCTAGCTCCATCCATGTTGCTACGAATTGCATGTGCTTATCTTTTTTGAATGCTGAATAGTATTCCATTGTGTATATGTACCAAATCTTCTTGATTCAGTCATCCGTTTTTGGGCATCTGGGTTGTTTCCATATCTTAGCTATTGTGAATAATGCTGCAATAAACATACGGGTGCATGTATCTTTTTGGATTAATGTTTTTGTGTCCTTTGGGTAGATTCCCAGAAGTGGTATTACTGGGTCATATAGAAGCTCTATTTTTAGCAATTTGAGGAACTGCCATACAGCTTTCCAAACTGGTTGGATCAGTTTGCATTCCCACCAGCAGTGTAGGAGAGTTCCTTTTCCTCCACATCCTTGCCAACATCTGTTATTCCCTGTTTTTTCAATATGTGTCATTCTTGCTGGTGTAAGGTGGTATCTCATTGTGGTTTTATTTGCATTTCCCTGGTTATGAGGGATGTTGAACATTTTTTCATGTGCCTGTTGGCCATTTGCTCTTCTTCTTTGGAGAAGTGTCTTAAGTTATTCTACCCACTTTCTGACTGGTTTTTTTGCTTAGTTTTTGTTGTGTCTTGTAAGTTCTTTGTAGTTTTTTGTGATCAGTCTCTTGTCTGTTGTATGGAGTGCAAAATTTTTTCCCCAGTCAGTAGGCTGTTTCTTTGTTTTGGTTAATGTGTCTTTTGCTGTACAGAAGCTTTTTAGTTTGATGTAATCCCAGCTGTTTATCTTTTCCTTCACTACCTTTGCTTTGGGGAATGTGTCTTTAAAAATGTTACTAACATATATGTCATGTATTGTTTTGCCTATGCTTTCTTCTACATATTTTATGGTTTCAGGTCTTATGTCCAAGTTGCTTATCCATTTTGAATTGATTTTCGTGTGTGATATGAGGTAGTAGTCTAGTTTCACTTTTCTGCATGTAGTTGTCCAGTTTTCCCAGCACCATTTGTTGAACAAACTGTCCTTGTTCCACTGAATATTCTTTGTACTTTTATCAAAGATTAATTGTCCATATATATGTGGATTGATTTCTGGGTTCTCTATTCAATTCCATTGATCTGTGTGTCTATTTTTGTTCCAGTACCATGCAGTCTTAATTATTATGGCTTTGTAGTATAGTTTGAAGTCTGGGAAGGTGATACCTCCATTCTCCTTTTTGGTCAGGAGAGCTTTTGCTATTTGAGGTTTTTTGTGGTTCCATATGAACTTCATCAGTGTTCGTTCTATCTCTTTGAAGAATGTCATTGAGATTTTTATTGGAATAGTGCTGAATCTGTAAATTGCTTTTGGTAGTGTGGCCATTTTGATAATGTTAATTCTTCCAATCTATGAGCAGGGGATGTCTTTCCATTTCTTTGTGTCTTCTTCTATTTCTTTTAATAATGTTTTATAGTAAAACTATTTTTTAAATGATTTATTTATTCATAGAAGAACTGGAGTATAGGTCACAGATGGGGGGGGGAGTGAGAGGATTCACCAGAGAGAATGGGGAGCAGAACAGGTGGATTTACTGAAATACACTGCTGAGGGAACAGCTGGTGAGGCAGGAGAGGTGTGCTGCGACAAGTGGGTTAGCTCCCTGGCCAGGGATCGAACTCAGGCTATCACTGTGATGGTGTGAGACTTAATGCTTCCACCCCCAGAGAGACCCCAAAACTATTTTTGTTTTAAAAATTTTCTTCAGTTGGACCTCCCTGGTGGCGCAGCGGTTGAGCGCTGCGCTGTGGAGCTGTTGGCAGCTCGTGATGCGAGTTCGATGCCCGGCTGGGGAGAATCCCACATGGTGAGGCAGACCTTTCCTGCTTCGCCTGCTGCTCCCCTCAGCAGTGTATTTCTGATCTGCCTGTTCTGCTCCCCACTCTGTATCTGGTGAACCCTCTCACCGCCCCATGACTCTGGCTTACCCCAGGTTGTATGTATACATAAATAAATCTTTAAAAAAAATATTCTTCAGTTGAACATCTTTATAGTTTTATTGTATTAATTCTTTCTGACCTTTGTATGCCAATAACTATTGGCTAATGCTATTAATATGTGATGATACGAACAAATTTAGTTATTTGTCTTTGGGAACCCTCATTTGAGCTTAGAGAGCTTACAGAAACCAAGTATAGACTTTAGAAATCATTGACTGGCAAATGGCAGCACACTGTCCAACTCTCAAGTAAACAGTGATACAGCAGTAGCTCATACAAGCATAATAGCTAAGCATTGTTTTTTTCCTAATATTTCTACCTATTTATAACAAAACATTATGGGTTATTGGAAGTCAAACTTTTTTAACAAAGTAAGTCTTTGAAGTATTTTAGTACCTAACAGTATTGGTTTGGAATAGAAAGCTGACATGACTGGTTCACCCTAATGTGGGCATTCACTATAATAATTCTAACAGTAGTTTAGACTTAACTTATGCCTTCTCTTTCACTCAGTAACTTTTGTAAAAACTTAGGAGATTGTTGAAAGAACTACATCATCATTATGGGCAAGGAATATGTAGGTTTAGCTGGTTATCTTGGCTCAATTTACTTCCTCAAACTGTTGCACCCACAGCATCACCTCAACTCCATTCCCTTAGCTTCTGGGATGCTAAAAATTAGCTCTAATCATTCAGTCACTAATCTTCTTCAGGAAAAGACAATTATTTTCTCTGTTCCATACAACTTCAGACATCTAAGTGTTCACTTCATTAAATATTATAGTAAAAAACATATTGAATTGTATTATTTATTTTTATTTTTGTGTTTTCCCAAGTAGAATATAAACTTTCATCTGTGTACTTTGTGTGCCAACCCTGGAACCAGACCAAAGTCCAAAGCTTTTCCTTGTGAACTCAGGCCTTTTGCCTGCCCCCAAAGTATATAAGATAGGTAGTTGTTGAAACAGGGCTTATTGGCTGCAAATGCTAATATTGTAATGAAAGGACTAGAAAGATACACACACACACACACACACACGTATATGTAATCACAATACATACATATACACATATATACACACATACATTTACATATGTACCCAATCTAGAAGAATTTTAGAGGTAACCTTGTTCTAACTTTATTTTACAAATGAAAAACCACAATTTGAGTGAAGATAATTTACCTTCTTAAGTTCTCAAAGCAATTAGCAAAGTTGAGGCATTCAGTACTCCTAACACCCAAGCAACAATCATTTCACTTTTCCACATATGTGCCTGGGAATGTTAAAAAGCATGGTTAACACTTAATGACACTTCTTAGATTTGTGTGAGATACTAATGATTCCAGTATGCTAGCTAACCAGAGCAAACATGCAAATAGTCTCACTGAAAAGTACACACAAATCTAATGAGAAATAGAGCGGAAAATAGAAATCCTATAGGAATATATTATTTGTATATATACATACACATTTATATATTTATACTTACTTTAAAAATTCATATGCTTGATTTTTAATAAATTGGTGGTGCTACTAAGATGCTGAAATACATTGCTAATGGAAGCATATGTTGATGTAACATTTTTGGAAAGTGATTTATCTCCATACAAATTAAAATGCACATAAATTTTGATCTAGCATCTCCCACTCTTGGACTATCTATGGAAATAGAATTGTAAGGAAACATAGATAAGGGCATTATTAAAGAAAAGTAAAGAAAATAGATAGTGGATAGGTGGCCCAGTATTCATAGAATGACATTTTTTTTAAAAGATAAATCAATAGACTCTGAGATTGAATGGAAGTGGAATGTCTCTTTTTATGGTATGTGAACACCACAAAACATGCCAACTCTATGTGGAGTTGCTGAGATTATGCCAGATATCTTTATTAATTAAAAAGTAATATTCTTTCTTCTCTCAGAGCCTGACCACCAGCCTCAGCCTCTTGTCAATGCCCTTACTGGTCCCCTCTCCCTGAAACTTAGCTTTTTGTTCTTTTATAGAGCAGGGTTGAGTGACTTGTTAGGGACTTAACCAATGGTCAGTATGGTACAAAGCCTCTCAAGTTTTTGGTTAAGTCTTCTTATATTCAAAAGTGTGACATGATTCAAAAAAGTCATAGGTCTCTACTGTGTTAGAAAAGAATTTAGAGAGATACAAAAATAATTAGGAGATGAAATTAGATATAGTAAGAATCAATAAAATTTTAGAAGATAAAATGGAAACACATCAAAATTAAATAAAAATAATACAAAAGTACTTGAGGAAGAAGGAAGTTTTTTCTGCAAGGTCATATGGCCAAATCAGTCACATGAACTATGATTATTTCCATGATTTCTGTAACTAATAAAGTAAAAAATGCATTCATTCAATTTTTTTCAATGTAATTGAGGATAATGTAGCTAATAACAAGTGAATCTTTAGTGTAATAAGGTTAGGAGATACATATGCATATATGTAATCTTTATATTAGAAATAAGAATGTTAGTTATGATAGCTAAAACTAGATATTTCCAATGTAAAAGAGAATTTTTTAAATTTAAAGCTCATGTAAAACCCATACTAAAAATTATTTGTGAAATAATAGAGGAAGTGTGATATCTGTAAATGTAACATTTTTTACTAAAGTATTTGGTTACATATCACCTTTTCAAGTTATTCAGAAATCAGTGACAGTTTTAAGTAGTTTACTAGAAGGTTGTCTGACTTGTTTGAATATGTGAAAATGCAAGCTAATATATGAAAAGAATTGCCTCTACAGAATTAAAATTTAACTAATATCAGTTTAATGCCATGTAAATTTGGGGGGAAAAGATTCCTTGGATCACATTTCAAAGCTCATTGAAATCAAAATGCCACAAGGTGGCAGTGGCTTGCTCAAAGTGGATTCCTTTCAGAAGACACTGGGGCCCTTTTCTTGAGAGTTGACATTCTGTTTCTCTATTATTATTATTTTTTTGATAATTGAACTTTCTACTTAAGATGCATGAAGCTTCCTGAGTACATTTAGTATTGAAAAACATTTAATAACTCATTTCCATTACTTTATATGTTCTTCAATTAAAAGAGAAAGAGAAAACTTCAAAAAGGTAAAAAATATATTTATTGTATGTTATATGACATACTGCTAACTAGATGCCATTTATATATAACTAGATTGTATTTAAGTGTTCAGTAGATACTTAATATTCTTGAAGGACTGGATACAGTAGTATATCTTCCCCTCATCTCAAAATACAATCCAAACAGGTGTTACTAAATTGCACTTATTAAAGCATTCTCTAGATTCTGTCATTTGCTGTTAATGTTGATTTGATTTGCGTAATTAAAAGGTCTGTTCACAGATATGGTTTTATTTTTAGGTATGCATTCCAGGGTGATTGTGCCTAATGCAATGATTTACATTTCTCTTTCACTATTAAAATGGACCACACAAGGTTTGATAGAATTTTGTCATGATGCTGTCAACTGCCCATCTTCCACTACAAAAATGACTAAATGCCCTTCAAAATTATTATTTTCCAACTTATTTTGAAGCATATTGATATACTAATGAAACATATCAGCAATCAGAGGAATTGAGAGAATGAGAATACAGCATTGTCGATGCAACTTTTAAATATATAATATACAGAGCTTTTTCTCATTGTCTTTGTTCTTAGATTGAATGGTGTATATTTTCATAAGTGACATATATGGAAAGTGATGCCAAAAAAACAATTATCTTATCAGTACACCATTGAATCAACACTTGCAGGCAGAGCACATTGGTCAAGGCTGTGCAGTGAATTTACAGATTACAACTTCTGGGTGGAATGTTTGCCATCGCTCTTGCTTGTTGATAAGAGCAGTAATGTAATGTATGATTTCATGTATGGATAGCTCATTTGTGGATGGTTCTAAAGAAAAAAGAATTGTTGAAAGAGGGGTGACCATGGACTTGCCAGGGATGTCATCATTTTGAAAGGCATGCTACGTTGTTCTACCTTCAGAGATAACAGATAAAGGTTTGTGAAAAGGCTTTGTGATTGAGAGCCACCGTTACTGTCTCCAGAGATGTTCGTACAGCAATTTTGAAATGAACTTCATAAATCTTTCATTTCTATTTTGTATTTTATGTTTGATCTGCAATTGAGTGAACTTAAATTTGCTCAAGAGAGATGGCTTGATTCCTGATGTGATACTGATAAGTTCAGGTTGGCCTCTTTATTTTGTCATCAGCTTCATCACTTTATTTAATTAGATCTTTGAAGTCATGTTTAATCAAATTCACACTGACTGACAATCTCTTCTGTCTCTTTGTCTTCTTAAATACACATCCCATAGGAAGTCAGGGTACTGACTTTGTTTTTTTTTTTAAGATTTATTTATTTATGTATATAAGCTGGGGTACAGACCAGAGGCATGGGGTGGCGAAAGGGTTCACCAGAGACAGAGTGGGGAGCAGAACAGGCAGATCGTCGGAAACACACTGCTAAAGGGAGCAGTAGGTGAGGCAGGAAAGGTCTGCCGCACCATGTGGGAAATCTCCCCGTGGAACTCGCGTTGCCACTGCTGACTGCTCCATAGCGCAGCACTTAACAGCTGTGCCACCAGGGAGGCCCCAGGGTACTGACTTTTAAGTGAAGTAGATCTGGGTTCAAGTTTTGGTCTCATCACTTTCTAGCTGTGAAATTTTTGGCCCTGTATACCTCATACCTTATTTTTTGGCCTATAAAATGAGAAATAATTTCTGTCTTTTTGGGGTTTGGTTTGTGATGACAACTAAATAACAAAAGTATATGAAGCATGTGACCTACAAGAGTATTAAATAAATTGAAGCTGAAATTTCTGTGATTGTTACTTCCAGATTCTACACTCGCTCAGCAGCTCTATTTAGATCGTTATAAACTGAGTGACCTTTAGGAAAGTCTCTGACACCCTTGTCAAGTGGTCCCTAGCAGGTTTTTCCTGTATATTTTGTCAGAAGGTTTGGTTCTGGATTTAACTCATTAGGGGGCTAAGTGGAAACCACTGAAATACCCAGGAATATGGAAGACCTAAAATAGGAAAAAGCGAGAAATAGAAGAGGAGAGGGGGAATACCTTTCATTCAAATGAACTTGCAAAACAAGATTATAAAGTACAAGAGCAAACTAATGTCAAGAGAAAGTAAACAAAGTAGGCAAATATTCACAAGAGTGACCCAAGATAAAATTAATTTTAGGAAATAATCTGATAATAATATGAAGGAAAGCAAAAATAATTAGATATGAAATAGAGCCAAGTGAAACTTGTAGAAACACAACTACTTCTATTGAAATTAATAAAATTTAAGATGGAATAAATCTAGATTAAATACAAACTAAGAAAAAAATCAGTGAACTGTGTCTGTGGAAGTTGTATATAGCAAACTTATTTTAACTGTTATCAGAAAAAAATCCTGTCTTTAAAGAAATCTTAAAAGGAAAATTTGCAATCATCTCTAAATTTGTCTTCTACTTAATAAATTAGTGAATAGCATAGTTTTTTTAGGCTTTAGGTTGAGTAATGACTAAATTAAAAATAGCTTAATTTTAAAATTATGAGACAATGAGTTTAAGAAATATATTTTAGAATACTTTGGGAAAGATCTTAGTGGTAGCCACAATGTTCCTATTATTTCTTACTTTATTTTATTCAAGACAAGTAAAGGACATTAGCTTATTTTTGAAAGCAATGGCTCTGTTAACCACTACTTTCATAGATGTGCAGTTGAGTGACAGTTGATGATTACAATATTGACCCAAAACACATTCTGAATTACACATTTCCTTAGGAAATTTCAAAAGCTGCACAAACTTAGGTGATTCAATATGTTGAAATTTTGAGAAAATTTTTAATAGTGCAATTGTAGATGTACTAGATTTGCTAAAATATGATACAAATACACTGCAGTGTTACTATAAATCTGTATAAGAAGGCTTATTTACTTTTAAGGGCTTTGTAGAGATGTTCCTTTAATAGTTTCCCCAAGCCTTTCAATGTGTCCAGTACCATATACAAAAATTAGATCACAATAGATTAAAGATTTGAATGTTAGACCTGAAATCATAAACAGCACAGAAGAAAACATAAGCAAAAGCACTCTATGACATTGTTTTCAGGGGACTTAACTCTGATAGCAAGAGGAACAAAAGCAAAAGTAAACAAATGAAACTACATCAATCTAAAAATCTTCTAAAAATCTATCATTAAAGCAGAAAGGTACCTTATCACCTATCTGACAAGGGGGCAATATCCAACATATAAAAAGAACTTATACTACTCACAACAACAATAAAAAACAACCCAATTAAAAAAATAAGTAGAAGAACTAAATAATATCCAATGATGATGGCCAGATGGCCAAAAGGCACATGAGAAAATGCTCATCTTCGCTTATCAGGGAAATGCAAATCAAAACCACGATGAGATACCACTTCACACCTGTGAGAAAAGCCCATATCAAAAAGACCAGAAACAACAAATGTTGGCGAATATTGAGCAAAAGAAATCCTTGTGCACTGTTGGTGGGAAAGTAGATCAATCCATCTCCTGTGGAAAATAGTAGGAAGAGTTCACAAAGTATTAAAGATAGATCTACCATATGAACCAGCAATTCCAGTCTTAGGCATTTACCCACAGAACGCAAAAACATTATTCTAAAGGACATATGCACACCTATGTTCATTACAGCACTATTAAAATAACCAAGGTGGGCCTCCCCAGTGTTGCAGTGGTTAGGCGCTGCGCTGTGGAGTTGTCAGCAGCGGTGATGCAAGTTCGATACTGGCCAGAGAGATTCCCACATGGTGCAGCAGACCTCTCCTGCTTCGCCCACTGCTCCCCCCAGCAGTGCGTTTCCATTGATTTGCCTGTTCTACTCCCTACCCTGTCTCTGGTGAACCCTCTCGCCTCCCCACATCTCTGGTCTGTACCCCAGCTTGTATGCATAAATAAAATCTTTAAAAAAATTAAAATAAAATAACCAAGGTATGGAAGCAACCTAGTGCTCAAGGACAAATGAGTAGAATAAGATGAGGTATAAATGCATAATGTTATGATCGCTATGAAAATATAGGGAGAAAAAAGAGCTCTTGCCTTTGCAACAACTTGGATGGAACTGAAGGAGAATATGCTAAGCAAAATAAGCCTGAACTAGAAAGACCAAATGAGTCTCGTATGTGGAATATAGAGAAACAAAACGGGGGGTCAGACAAAACCAAACCATAAGCAAATTGTAAAGATCTGACTGTAAATTTAAAGCTCTTAGTGTAGGAGATGGAACATAGAAAGCAAAGGTGGGAGACAATGGACTTGGTGGAGGATTATGCATGCCTTAGTGATTGGCGTGGTGTGCTAACATATATTTGAAGAGATAGAGTCCTATACCTCTTAATCATATACGGTATTGTAAGCCAATGTTACCTCAAAAAAAAAAATCTCACAATTTATAATAAAGCAGTTTCCTTTGTTTAGTATTTAGAACTATATCAATTGTCTTTATATTTTGGGAACAGAACTATTTCAATATTGTTGTTTTTCCACTTCCAAGATCTTTAGTTGTTTTTCTACTTGAATAAATTGTCAAAAGTTTTGAATGACCCAGGGACCTCGAAAATGAAATTCTACAAAATCTTGGGACTCATTTAAAGAAGACAAAGATATAATGATGTTTTCAGCATATACACTTATTATTTAATCATGGGATTTCAGTTCTGTGTATATTATTTATTATTATAGATAGAAACTATTGATCTAGCCATCATTAATATATTGACCTTAGCTGAATATTTTTATAAGTATTTAAATGAATTTATTTTATTAATGGTAAATCTTCTAAAAAATAAATGCCAAGAATAGGCAGACTTTTATTTTTTCTTACCCAAAACATATGTAAGGGTTATATTATTACTTTAGTATAAAATGTTTTATAAATTAGTTAAGTTTAAATGGAGAGTAGACTTTTATTAATTCCCCTTAAATACAGTAAGATGCCATTTATACTGTTGAAATATTAAAATTAGGAAGCATAAAATATGATCTCTTGTAGGACTAGTCATAAAATATAGTTGTTTCCTATATTAGAGGGTGTTACTTAAATTAATTATAAAATAGCATTATGTTTATATTAGTTGGCCCAGTCTTTGGTAGGTTTATATTTTAATTATATTAAATTCACATTTTTGTGCTTACTAAAAGTTACCAGCTAAGTAGCTCAGAATAGTAAACTTTGTTGTTATTTTATTATTCATTTATTTTATTCTGAAATATTTTATTATTTTTTCTTTGGTGGGAGTGTGTGTGTGGTGTATTCAGTTGGTATGTGATAATTATATTTTATTATGAAGTAGTTATTGATATAGTTTCATAAAATATATCTTAATGATATTTACATCTATAATATTGACTAATGATTTATATGTCTCATCAGCTTCATTGCAAATATTTCAAATGATTGGTCACATATGTATTAAGAACAACTTGTGAATTTAAGAATAAGGTTATGAACTTGAATTTTTTGTTTGTTTAGATTCCACATGTAAGCAAAATCATATAGTATTTGTCTTTCTTTGACTTATTTTATTAACTGTAATGCCCTCAAGGTCATTCATGTTGTTGCAAATGTCAAAATTTCATTCTTTTTAAGTCATTGTAGTGTATGTGTGTTTACACACCACAACATTTTATATCTTTTTGTCTATTGATGGACAGTTAAAGATTGAGAGTTGATAGAAATAAATATTAAAAAGAAAAATATATATTGTGGGATTTCTGGTCATTTGCATTACTTCTCTTTTTATAATTTGCCATTAGGAAACCATTCTTAACTTTATGCTCCTGATATATTATAATCTTAGAGTTCACATGTTCAACTATATTTTCTTGATTTTGAAAATAAGGAGGTATTATACTTTGCCTTTTACAATGTTCAAATATTGTCATAATTCTGTTGCAGTATTATTTTAAAGTTAGTCAAATCCCTTCCAGTTATTTTCTTTTCAATCAATATTATCATGAGTCATGATTGTTTTAGGCATTAATAGTAAAGTCATTTTGTAAAATTAGTTATTCAGATCATTTTGTCTTTAGTTTCATTTTGTAGTTAATTTCATTATTGCATGAAAATATTTTGATAAAAATCATCCTTTTGTTACAGAAGTATTTTAATGTGCATTTGTTAAAGTTTCATTATTAATGTGCCCCTTTTTAAAAAAAGATTTATTCCTGCATACAAGAGCTGGCCAGAGGTGCAAAGGGGTAAGAGGATTCACTAGCGCCAGAGTGGCAAAACAGGCAGATCTACTGAAATATACTGCTGAGGGGAGCAGCAGGCAAGACAGGAGAAGTCTGCTGCACCATCTGGGTTAGCTCCCTGGACCTAATTTTCCCCTTTTTCATTTTAGTTTATTTACTCATTCATTCAGTGAATGTACATTTATCTATCATCTCTATGTGACAAGCCCATGTTGGCTGCTGGTGATTAATCTTTGAATAGTACCAATAAATCTCTTGACATCATGGAAATTTATTCCCTGTAGGACATATGGATAATAAACAAACAAATGAATAAAAAGTAGGAATAACTACGACTTTAGATTCAAAAATAATAGGCCTGAGAGAAAATATATTCTCAAATAAATGGAAATTTAAATGTTCCTTAAGATACCTCTAAAGAAATTAAAAATATATATATGATTTGTAAAAAAAGAAAAGAGCTTAAAATTTATTTTTTAAAAGATTTTTATTTATGCATACAAGCTGGGGTGTAGGCCAGAGGTGTGGGGTGGTGATAGGATTCACCAGAGAGAGAGATTGGCGAGTAGAACAGGCAGATCAACTGAACTGCACTGCTGAGGGGAACAGCCGGGCGAGGCAGGAGAGGTCTGCTGTGCCATATGGGAATCTCCCTGGCCAGTATAGAACTTATGCTGCACTGGCTCTGTATAGCTTCACAGTGCTGTGCTTAACCTGTTGCGCCACCAGGGAGGCCGAAGAGCTTAAAAATTATCTTCTGTAGCAATAATGTAATTTCAATAAGTGCAATCCTTATCTCATCACAATCTCACAATAGAATGACTCAGTGATATTGTATGAGTGACTTTAATTTGCCATTGCAAATAAGACATTACAGAAATTAACTCAAAGGACATACAATACACATGATCATTTTCTTCTATTTAGAATGCTATTTTTTAAGAAAAAGTACATGTCTATATCATCACTCTCATTTCGTCTTAAATCAGGAAACATGTAAAAATGTATGCATTATGTTAGTTGACTCCTTTTCTCCTTAAAATATGGGCCTGACTATTTAACTTTTTAAATTGCAGTTCAAAAATTACCATGCTAATTTTAATAGACTTTATGACTTGTTTTTAATTTTCCATTCTTTGAACACATTTTACTAAATTATGCTATATCTTTCGGGTTTTGTGTATGGAAAGATACTATCAAGAATGTAGATACTTTACTTCCTGAATTTTCTTTGCATCTAATAATATTACAACTAAACTTCCATTAAAAAATAAAATCATGCTCTTTGCTTCTAAATTTCATGGGAGAATGTTTTTTAACTGTACTGATTATATACTTTTCCCAAAGACCAAATATGAACAACAATGCAAATTATATTAATGCATGAGAAGTGATGCTTCCTAAAAATAATTATTCTTAATTACAGGCTTTTCCCCTCAAGGTTTAGAATTCTCCTCCTTTAAACATTTTTAATGTTAAGAACAGAATGAAAAAACATGAAACTATTAGAATAGAAATGTTGCATGTAAAATGCATTCTGAGAAGAAAACTCTAGAGACAGCCTGGAATCATGTTGATGAATTCAGGCTTAGTGTTCGACTCAGATCAAACTCAGTTTAAATCAGTTCTTATGCCAACATCTTAAGGATGTTATTCAATCTGTTTTGCTCTCACTTTCCTCCTGTGTAAAATAGAGATGATAATCACTATGAAAAGCTATGTGAAGTTTTCTCAAAACACTAAAATTGGATTTGTTGTATAACATAGCTATTCCACAACTAGGAATCTACCCCAAAATCACAAAACACTATTTCAAAATGAAACCTGCACCCCTGTGTTTGTTGTAGGACAATCTGCAATAGCCAAAATATGGAAACAACCTTAGTGCCCTAAAACAGATAAAAGGAACAAGAATATGTGATATATACACACGATGGAATACTACTCAGCAATCAAAAAAAGATAAACTCATGCCATTTGCAGCAACCTGGATGAGTCTGGGAGGGATTATATTAAGTGAAATAAGTCACAGGAAAAAGATAAATATCAGATGGTTTCACTTCTTTGTGAAATATAGAGAAATCAAACAAAGATCAGACCTTGAAAGTTGACCATAGATATGAGACATGCAGGAGGGGATAGAAAACAGGAGGATGAGGGGTACAGTACAAGGTGAAACCTGATCCCTCTGGCATAAGCCATGGGGTAAAATTGGCTTTTTCCTGCCTCCAAAGCAGAAGGATGTGCAGGCCCCCGAGAGAATACAGCTGGAGGGCTGGACTGCACGACCTGGAGTGCGCCACTCTAAAAGCGGGGCATCAGAGGGAGTTCCCCACTGCTGGAGCAAGCTGCCTATGGCAGCTCCTGTCCTGCCCTAGCTGGGTTTGAGCTCCTAGAGCAGCTTCACTGAGGCCCAACTCGGTGGGCTGAAATGAATGGCCAGCACCCCCTCCAGCTGGATGTGAGCTCCGGAGGCCTCCCTTCCTCTCCAATGGCCGGCTCCAGGAACATGCTGCGGTGTCACCTCAGCAGCCCCATCTATGAGCACCTCCATCTACCACTGGGAGTTGAATCCTGACCCATTGCTTGTTGGTGTGCCACAAGCTCCAGGTCCTCATTGACAGGACAGCATCATCTTGCACAAGCGGACTTTTATTTGAGATTCATGGACACTGCAGACACTATCTGGGGTGAGACAGCCAGCCACTTGTGGCCTTAGAAACTCTTTGTTACTCCAATCACCTGTTTGTTAAGTAAACCCCACTGATGTTGTTGCGAGTGGTCTTGCAATTGAGCACAAGGGAGAGAACCCACAGTGACTGTCCCCGACATTGGCACTGTGTTTTGACCTGTTCAGCACTGCTTTAGTGCTATTTCAAAGGGGCTGTGGTGATAGACTATGGGTGCTTTGGTGATGGAGACCTATGGTCACCACACCTGATTGGAAATTTCATATATTGTCCAAAAATTAACAACAATGTAAGAAAAAAAGTACTTCATTTAAAAATTAAAATAAAAACGATAGTATCTAGCTCAGAGTGTTTTTGTAACAGAGTGGTTCCCAGGAAAAGGGGAGATTCCAGATTCCTTGCCCCACCCAAGGGAGGGTGGAGCTGAGCAGGGAGGAAAGGAAGCTGAAGAGACGGAAGAAGGAAGAAAACAGAATGGAGAGCCAGAGGAGACCTGGAAGAGGCTTATGGAGCAGAGACATGTGTAGAAACCACTTGCTTCTTGGTCTTGGACTGGTTGAAACAGTTGTGGGTGAGAGACCCATGGGGAGGCTAACAGTGGCAGCTTTGATCTTGATTTTGATTTTGCTCTTTTCCTCCCAGACTTGTCTGGCCATTTCTGACCCTTTTCTGAGGTTACCCACCAAAACATGTTTAGGGCTAACCCTCTTTGACTGGACATTTACCAGATGGGCCTGGGTAGCTTTGGGTGCTTAATTTGGAAACTTATTCTTCCCCTTTTCTGTATTACACACTAATAGGATTAAAGTTCCTTCCCATGAAAGGCCTTACATACTAGAGTATGTTTTGTCTTGATGTGGCAGATGGCAGAACCTATTTAGAACAGGCAAGTTCTTGGGTACCCCTCTCCCTGTCCTGTAATGTAACATTTTCATTGTATGTGTACTGGCTTATTTAAAAGAAATATGCCTGCTCATTTATAAACATCATATTAATGTTAACTATTATTATATTTAATGTTTTACACTTAGCTGTTTAAAATATTCTAACTTGATGGGCAATGATCAGAAAGTTGTAATATCTTAGAGCATATCGAGTATGTGTGACAAGACACTTTTTTAAGAATAGGCTACTCTAATTGAATCAGAATTACACTCAAATGTACAATAATTGAACCTCCTAATTTGAATTTTTAAGGATTTGTTTAGTTCTCTTTGGACATAAGTATGGACATCTGATTTAATGTAATTGTAGTTCTATTACAGTTATAGCTGACAAAGAATTCCATTTACGAATACCAGTTAAACTAGAAATGCTGAAAGTAAAAAGATGTAAGATACCCTTTGTCTAAGTTGAAATGGGTGAAATGTTAATGGTGAAATAAAAATTAACACAGTGTACTCCACTGAGATGACTGTAGGTCATTTTTAAAAAGATTTATTTATTTACGCCTAGAAGAACTGAGTATAGGCCAGAGGTGCAAAGGGGCTAGGGTTGAGAGGATTCATCAGAGACAGAGTAGGGAGCAGAATAGGCAGATCTACTGAAGTACACTGCTGATGGGAGCAGCAGGTGAGACAGGAGAAATCTGCTGTGCCATATGTGGGTTAGCTCCCTGGCCAGGGTTCAAACTCAGGCGGCAGAGATAATAGTGCTAAGACTTAACCCCTATGCCACCGTGGAGACCCTGTAGATCATTTCTTAGTCTGCTATCTCCCAAAGAAATTTATTATATTAAGTGATTAATTATACAAAAATGGTACTTAATATACATAGCTGTATAATTAAGAAATTAGACTTTGTAGAAGTCTGTCATTCTTAGAAGTATAAAGAAGGAATTGAATTTTGTGCATGTTTATGGAAATTACTCATTTCTGACATTTATTATTTTTTAGTTCCAGTTTAGTTTAATCTAAGGAGAAGTGAAATCAACAGTGATTATCACATGTAACTTTCCTTATAGAAAGTTTGTTTCATAGGAAAGAGATACTCCAAAAATATTGGACCGAAAATGAAATCTTCCTAACAAGTTAAAGATCTAGAATCTGCTTTTTTTTACTTCTCCCTTTCTCTCCCTACCACAGTCATTCTGTAATTTACTGTCACATTCACTTTCCTACTTATTTCACATCTAACCAAAATAGATAAAAGTCAAAGAATATAGACTTAAATTTTTAAAATTTTGTTAAAATACACATTTTATTTGAAACTGAGACAAATTCTCCAAAACAGTTTAATCACAAGTTTAATATGTTAGTGACTGCTATATCCTCTTGTCTAAGACTTATTCTTAGAATTAAAATTAATAAGAAAGAAATATAAAGATAAAATAATTACTTCATTATTTTACATGCTCATTTTTGCCGACACAGCTGTTCTCAGATTTCTTCCAGACAATAAAGCAGTAATTTGCTGCAAAGCAGAACTGTGTGACCCATGAAGGTATTGAAAATAACAGCAGGCATTCATATCAATTAGTATTCTAAAATCTGTGGGCTCTCACTTATTCTACTTTACTACCTTAGGCAATTGCTGAGAATTTAGAGATATTAGATCTTTTGTTAAGTATGACCCACTGATAATTAGATACTTTAACATGCTGATGGGAACAGACAATATGTATTTTCTGGAAAAAAATGTCACATTAGTTCACTTATATCCAAAGAAAATGTGCCATAAAAAACAGATCTTAGAGTATTTCTGCTAATTGATGGGAGTCCTAAATTATTATCAAAATGTTAAACTTTTTGAGTACTACCTCATGTCCCATGGTTGCTGATATTCATCAGTAGCTTAAAAAATCATTTATATAAAAACTCACTCTTTTCTTCAGAAACCAGAAATTAGAAGGAGGCATCTGCCTGGATTGGGCAGTAGCTGGAAGGTTGACCAGTCATGCAATAGCGGTAGCCACAGGAACATAATCCCTATACCCTTCCTTTCTAATATTAGCCATTCTGTTCTGCATCAATGGGACATTTTCTTCATAACTACTCAGAAATTTTATTGAGTGGTCACAAAAGCTTTATTTTCAAGCACAACAATAAAAAAAAGTAAAATAGTTCACAAATGAGGATATTTAAGATTTAAAAAATTTCTCAAATTTTAGCTTCTTAACATTTCTTTATGCGTGGTCAAGGTCATGCCCAATTGACTACAGAAATTTTAGGGTTCAATAATCTCTACCTAGAGCAAGTACTTGTAGTTTTAAATGAAGAAACTCACCTAGGTTACAAGATATGCCCAAGTGAGATAGTATATAAAATAATTAAGGTTATCCTAAATCAGCATCTCTTGGTATATTATAGTTGTGATTTGCATGATACTGCTTATACACTAGGATAGAACAGAAGTCAGCAAATTATGGACTATCAGGCAAATCTAGCCTGCTGGGTTTCTTTTTTATGTAAATAAAATTCAATTGAAGAGTAGTCATGCTCACTCATTTACATATTATTTATGCCTGCTTTTCATAAGATGGCAAAGTTATCTAATTGTAACAGGGATTAAATAGACCATAAAATGTAAAATATATACTCTCTATTCCATTACAGTCAAAGTTTACCAGTCCCTAATATAGAGAGTTAAGACATGATTATTGCTAGAAAAGGTAAAAATGGAAGTTTTTAAAATAAGTGTTGTGCAATGTTTTTATTAAAAAAAAATGGAAATTTTACTCTGAATTTTGAATCAAAAATAAAGACTATGGCCATTCACTGGGTGCCCTAAACACTGGTCCTATTACAAATTCTATTCCTTTTTTAAGAATCAAGAATCTAAGGCCCATTGTATTATGTATGTATTATGTATAAAGATAAAATGTGAGTATGAAAGGTCTATTAAAAAGGCATGGATAATATTCTCTAAGTTGTAGTCCAACAAATGCGGGAGGGGGATGAGGAAAAAAAAGTCATTGTCAGCAAGGTATAAGAGATATAATATAAGGTACAGTGAAAAGGAGAAATGATAGACATGCATTTTCATTCTTGTGAAGCTCTCTTACTTTGCAAAGAAATGGTTGTCAATGCCTCTGCATTTCCTTGGCAGATTATACCAGGCTGCACAATGGCAGCATTTGTCTTTGGTCTGTGGACCTAAGGCATTCAGTATAGATGGGACCTTTTTCAGTACAGGTAATAATAAGGTGGTCAGTCATGCAACCCAAAGATCGAGTTTAAAGTTAAAACTAAAGAATTCCCAGCACTATAGCATTTCGTTTTATGTAAAACTCTCCACCAGCCAAGCTAATTTAATTGTGATAGGTTCTGAAATAAGAATACAAGGTTGACATGATACAAACAAGTAAGACAGTCTCATTCCATGGAAAAGAAGTTAACAGAAATCCCACAACAAACTTAAAATAATAGCAACCAATTAACAAAAGTATATAATTTCTACCATGTCCTTTAATATGTCCAATAGTAGTTTAACTAAAGGTCATGGCACCTTATTGCCCAATCTTCAGACCAGTTTACAGCTAAAAAGTTAGATAATGTGTTTCTTCTGTCATACATTGATGACTACCTTACAATATTTAATTTACACCAATGTTTATTTCTAACAGAAAGGATTATTCTTTTTTTAAATTTTTGTTTCAATTGTTATTTTTATTTATGTCTTTTACATTGCTGTATATTACCCGTAGGTTTCCCACCACCAATTCACCTGTGTATCATCACCACAGTCCCCTGTACTCCTCTCTTCCCCGTTCTGAGCCCCAAACCCCCCCCCCCACTGATTGTCGCTCTTGTATTTGGTTCTCCTATATTCCTGTTATAAGTGAGATCATTCAATATTTTTTTTTCACTTTTGGCTTATTTTGCTGAGCATGATCCCTTCTAGTTCCATCCATGATTATTCTTTTTTTTTTAAAAAGATTTATTTATGTATACATACAAGCTGGGGTACAGGCCAGAGGCGTGGGGCTGTGAGAGGGTTCACCATAGACAGAGTGGGGAGCAGAACAGGCAGATCAGAAATACACTGCTGAGGGGAGCAGTGGGCGAGGCAGGAGAGGTCTGCCGCACCATGTGGGATCCTCCCCGGCTGGGCGTCCAACTCTCATCGTGTGCTGCCGACAGCCCCACAGCACAGCGCTCAACCACTGCGCCACCAGGGAGGCCCCATAATTATTCTTTTTGATTGACTTTCTACTTGCAGCTAGCATTTGGATGGGAGGAAAGTCTGTTACTTCAGTGACTTTTAAAAGTTCAGGTAGATTCAGTTCACCAAATCCTCTTGTTTTGACAGATGAGGAAACTGAGACTCATAGAGACTCATTGCCAGAGTTACATGGTAGATGGAACATGGCTGGTAGAGGAGAAACAAATGACAGCAATCTCCTATTCCTAGTTCTTTGCATGTTATTTCCCCTACTTGAAGAACTTTTATTTGGTTTATATTTGGAATGTGGTAAAGAGTTAAGTTATGCCAAAGGGCACTGATTGAAATGTCCTTCATCATATCTTTTATTGATATTTGTGTTTGTGATACTATAAGTTTTACAACCTATTTCACCATCCTTCTTGAGTGTAGCCATAGGCCCCCAAATAAGAATACAAGGTTAGCATGAAAAATGCAAACAAGGTGGACTTACTTCAAAAAAAAAAGGAAGTAGGGGGCTTCCCTGGCAGCCGTTAAAGTTAAGTCTCAGCACTATCACCGCAGTGGCCTGGGTTCAATCCCCAGCCAGGGAACTAACCCAAATGGCACAGCAGACCTTCTCCTGCTTTGCCTGCTTTGCTGCTTTGCCACTGCTTGCCTCAGTAGTGTATTTCAGTAGATCCACCTGTTCTCTCCCCACTCTGTCTCTGGTGGATCCTCTCACCCCTTGTACCTCAGTTCCTACACCCCAGATCTTCTACGCAAAAGTAAATAAAAATCTTTTTTAAAAAAGGAAGAAGGGACTTACAGACTCAGAAACAGTAGGACAAACTTTTTGAGTAACTTAAAAAATGGCATCTAAGAAATGGGTTACATGTTTATGAAAATATAAGCACAGAAATCCCACAACAAGCTTAAAATAATAGCAAAAAATTAACAGAAGTATATAATTTCTACCATGTCCTTTATTATGTCCAACAGTAGTTCACCATTTCAGTGACTGGCTCTGGTCCATGACAAGTTTCTGGATCACCAAAATGGTCACAATTTGTGATAGAAAATTCTGTTTTACCCTCAGTTATTGTTAAATTCAAAGTCCAATAACAGTGCCAAGGGCAATCCATCTAGACATGTCAATAATTTGTATATCCCTGAACACTTTTCATGCTCATCATGCTATTAGGTTATCATTTGCACAGGTTGCCATAACAAAATATCCTAGACTAGGTGGCTTAAAAAAATAAATTTATTTGCTTACATTTTCTAGTGACTGGAAGTGACTGAAAGTCACATGCTGGAATGGTCACTTTCTGGGGAGGATTCTTTTTTAAAATTTTTATTTTTATTTCCTTATGCATACAAACTGGGGTGGAGGCCAGAGGTGTGGAGGCTGAGAGGATTCACCAGAGACAGACTGGGGAGCAGAACAGGCAGATTTACAGAAACACACTGCTAAAGGGGAGCAGCGGGCGAGACAGGAGGGATCTGCTGCGCCATATATGGGTTATCTCTCTGGCCGGGGCCCAACTCAGGCTCCAGTGGTAATAGCACTGAGACTTAACCTGTATGCCACTAGGGAGGCCCACTTGGAAGGATTCCCTTCTTGACTTATAGGTGGCTGGTTTCCCCGTGTGTCTTCACATAGCAAAAAAGAACGAGAGTAAGTCTTCTAGTTTCTCTTCTATAAGGCACTATTCCCATCATGAGAGTTCCACCCTCATAATATCACCTAAACAGTTTCCACCCAAAAGCCTTACTTCCAAATATCATCACTCTGGAGATTAGGACTTCAACATACACATTTTGGGGGAACACAATTCATTCCATAACACAGAAACTTACTAAGTACGAAGGATCCAGTGATAACTAAGTCACATGCATTTCCTCTAGCAGGAAAGACACATTCAAAAAGAGGAATCACTACACATGTGAAGAGTGTGATTAGTGAGCAAAATATAAACACTTTGTAACACAGTGGGCTGTAGTGTTTGTTTTTCATCTCACAGGAGAGATGAAATGTAAGTACAACTCAAGAGGACATGTAGATTCTTTTGGTGTGCAGATGATATGGGGAGTCATAAATATTCACAGCAGTACCTGCCATTGGATTTGTGAAGGGCCCAGTACAGAGTGCAAATGGAAGGATTCTTGTTCTAAAATTATCAAGAATTTCAAGGCAGTAACAGTAAAGTATTAAGACCTGTATGGATAAAAGGAAAAAATGTTATATCATTCCACGTATATAGGGTGCCTAGAATAGTTTCATTCACAGAGACAGAATGTAGATGGTAGTTTATGCGGGACCAGGGGGAGGCAGAGATGGAGAGTTGCTTATTAAGAGGTATGGATGCAAAAGTCCTGGCAATGAATGGTGATGACGAGTGCCCAGCAATGTCAATATAGTAATATCACTGAGTGGTACAGTTTAAAAAAATGGTCAAAATGGTAAGTTTTACGGTATGAATATTTTACCACAATACAAATAAATAAACCAAGTGTGGAGCTTGTCTGAGTCTTGAGCTATGTACAACTTCTGGGAGACTGCCCATGAAGCTAGTTCTGCTTTGCAGCATACTAGGGAAATGGTAAGTCATCAGATCTGGCTAGAATACCCAAGGCATGTGTGTGGTATATCAGGGTTGGCAGCAGATGAGAGCTCAAACAGTAGGCTGAAACCAGGTCGTTTTAGTTGATTGCGTTGCTTGCCTACCTAGCCAGGTTTACGTTCTTTCCTCTTAATAAGCCACCTGTTTTGTTCAGGTACACATCCCTTGAGCAAAGTAACCCTATCTTTACCTCAGAGCTGCACACTGATTAGTCTATAAAAACAGAGTAATTCTTAAAGCATTCCCATTGCTGATGGTTAAGTTTAGCATCAGTCCCAAATTCTTCTTTGTATATTTTCCCTCATAGAATGTTGGAAAACACATGTAATCTTGTTTTAGAATTAGTTCTGGGAATTTCATAATTCCCTCAGAGTAAACTCCACTAGTGACATGAGATATCACCTCCAATAATCATTGTATTTGTTCACATGTATTCTGTTTTGTCTCTGTGTCTATTTTGCGGTGAATTATTATTTTTCTCCAGTGTGCACATGCTTATATTCTGTCTCAGAGGGTTATTCAAAATTAATTAGTGGCCCCCTGTGCATTGAAAGTGACAACCTCTGCAATTTATCATTGGGGAATATCATCAATTACTTTACTCTACAAAATCCAGATGAAAATATTTTACATTTCAGTGCAAGTATAATGTAAACAAATATGCTGTTGTCATTAATTAAATTTTATGGGTAATTTCATTCACTCTAGATATAAAATTTCAATCATTTATATCTATAAGTTATTTTGATTTTAAATCTATTGAATATGATGTTGCATGAGTTACATACATTTTAATAATATGCAGAATATTAAAAAACTTATTTTGGGGGACTAAATCTTTATAAGGATATAACATCACATCTACATTGTAAAAGTAATTTTATCATTCACAGTATTTTTAACTACATAGGATGAACAGTTTTTCTTCTAAATTTATTTTCAAAATGGTATTTATCTGGAGATAGCACTACATTTTGCCTATTCACCTGCTTTGCTTAAAACTTTTAAAATTAAGTACATACTCTGTACAAAGTATTGTGCTGTGCATGGTGTAGGATTTAATCCTGAACAAGAAATTTACTCACAGCTTACATTTCAAGCAGGAGCACAAATGATTGTAGTAAAGACTAGAGAAGATATCACATGGATCTGATCCAAAGTGTGGGTGACATTCACATTATCACTGAGCTGATTAGAAACCCTTTCAGGGAAGATGGCTTAGAGAGACAGTGGGATCTGGAGAACCTGTATTAACTGAAACCAAACAAGGTATAATTGGATAAGTACCTGATGGAGGAGTCTTGGAGAGTAGAGATGAACCTGAAAATCGATGACACTGTTGTATGAAAGCCTTGGCAATTTCGGAAGCAGGCTTGGCTCGATTTCATGGATGTTTAGGGGTAATGATATGAAATTAATGGGTAATGGTGAAAGGAGCATGGAGTGATGGTTCTTTGTTTAGTAGGGTCTTCAATGGCAGTCTGAGGAGTTTGCATTTAATATGTTACTTTCAAGGAAAAAAACACATTCATAAATTACAAATTATTTTCAACCTTCTGTTTAGAACAGGTTAATATATTAAGTGTGAATAATACTTTGATCCATGGACCAACAGAGATCAAGAGATCCAGTTTGAAGGAATGTGTCACATGAAAAAAGTAGTAGTTGGCAATTAACTAAATTTAGATTTAGGTTACAGTTCTGAAAAATCTTGTGGGCCAGAGACATGGATAATGACATTATTAATTGAATTATAAAAGTCGGGAGAAAAGCTTAGTTGAGAGAATGTTAATTAATTCTGCTTAAGCATTTCACAAATTAACAGGTTTTCTTGAGGATCACAGTGCCAAATTACCAGTATCTACCTTGATAATTCAGTAAAAAGTTAATTATTTTGCCTGCACACAATCACCACACAGCTACGACATGCCAGACCCTGCTTTAAGTGGCTAGGATATTGAGTAACAAAACTCACAAAACAAAGTCCCTTCTTTCACGGAGCTTTCATTTTTCAGGGGGGAATAACAGCAGAGGAAAAGGAGAATGAGTGACCAGTGAAACAGGAAGAAAATCCAGAGAGATGCTAAACTGGAAGAGAAGTACATGGATTTTTTTCTGGAAGCAAAAACGTCATCTTTTGGGTCAAGATCTGCTGGTGTATTAAGAGGGAGACAAACAGTGATTGTGAATTTGGCAAGTTGGAAGGTGCTGGTGACTTTATTAAGGACTTTTTTGAGAGAGTGAGAATAGATGTCTAAGTGGAATGTAATCAAAGAAACAAGGAAGAAGAAAAATGAGTATAGACAACTGTACCACTAGTTAAGAGAGTTTGCTAGAAAGGAGAGTAAAAAAAAAGACTAGAGTTTCAAGGGGGAAAAGGGTCATGAGGTCATTGGCTTGTTTGCTTGAAAGTGGGTAAAACTACAAAATATTTGAATACAGGTATGAACATCCATTGGAGAAGGAAAAATTTGATGGAGTACATAAAGGGAAGAATTCTAGAGCGAGGTTTTTGAGTAGGTGAGAGGCACTGGCATCCATCATACAAACTGGAGAGCTGGCTCTTGGTGGCAGGTGAATGGTTCATCCCATGTAAGAGAAAAGCCATGCTTAGGGACCACGTGCAGACTCAGGGGTTTAATCCCGGAGACATGTATCAGTATGTTCTTATTGCTCTGGTCCCCCTTCACTACAAAGAAATGAAAACTAAGGAAATTAGCTGAGAAGGAGGAGCTTTTTGTATATCTCTCACCAATAATTGGAAACATGCATTTTATAATCAACTATTAAACAACGCTAGAACAATTGTGTTATAATGTAATGTGCCTTTTTGACAAATATGTGTACCACGGGCTACAAGATATTTAGTGTCTTTTAGAGGTAATGATTTTTGCATTCTGTGAATTCTAAGATAAATTTTCTAATGCCTTTAATGTCCTTGAACTGGGAAGAAGTTGAGTGCATTATAGTACCTTGACACTGAGGAGTATTATATAGCTATTAGAAAGTAGATTTAGGTTCAGTCTACATCTGCCAGGCAGAAGGGAATTACAATATGTCTGTCAAGTGTGAAAAGCCAGTTACAGGGTAATGATACTTACTGTGATCTAGATTTTATAAAAAACAAATATGTGCTCTGTGTTTATTTTTACTATAAAAATGATGTGAAAAGATACATCACAGTAGGCTTTTAACATTTATTACCTTTTTGGGGTTAAAATGAAAGACTGATTAAGCAACTAGGACCACTTTATTTTTATAGATCTTTCCTGTGTTTTACTGATAGTAATGAGTGTATGTTCTTTTTAATTGAAAACTAATGAGAAAACGGGTTTAAAGACAAAAATCTCTCAATATCATATTTCAATAACATAACCATCATTGGCAACCAGTCTTACTCCCATTTTGTAGTTCTTTTCATTAAAAAAAAAACACACTGTATTAACTGTATAACTTGGACTTTTTGTACTACTATCTTATTTTCTTCCTGCATCTCCATGGAATTAAAAGATTATTTAGTAATTGGGGAAAAGTAGAAAATAATAATTATTTGTCTAATTGTTGGATGAATGCTAATTCAGAGGAATACAACTTCTGTTCCTTGAGTAGATTTTGCATTCTCTTTGGAAGAATTTTATTGTAGAGGCAACTGCTGCCCCTGGAATGGGCCTGTGTCTGACTCTAGAGCACTTGCCTTACCTCTCAGAGCAATATTTCTCATGCTTGAATGTGAAATTAATTAAATTTAAAAATGACTAATTAATAGCAAAATGTAAGAAAAGGGAAAAGGGTATGAGGTGCACAAGTGTTTTTCGCCCTCATTCTTACATATCTTTCAGTAGTGTTTATCATTTTTAATCATGCCCTACTTGTAAGACTTATTGATTTAGTTTCTGTGATGCAATACTCTCCCACAGGAACCTTAGGCACATTTACGTCTTGCAGTTCAGACTTCCTCCTTGAGTACCTACTTTACAGATACTCTTCACTAGATGAAAACACTTCAAACCTGATATTACCCAAGCTGAACTCTGACCTTTTCTGTTTCTGTTCTCCAATATTTGCAGTATCAACAAATGTTGAGGGTCATTATAAATTCCTATAGTTCTTGTAAATGGTAGAAAGCGGTAGAAAGGTCAGAACCATAGAGTTAACTATCCTTCATCCAGTGTGGATGATGGATTTCATTTACTTGTGGAATCCAGAACTTGGACTGATCTCTCCCTTATCCTGCATGTTCAAACCACCGTCAGGGCCTATTGATTTTACTTTCACATCCATTGCAATAACATAGTCATCTCACTGGTCTACTTACTTTCAACTCTGTCCCTGTCTTCCAGGCCCAATCTTTGGAATGTAGTTAATGTTGATGCTTCTTTGCTATGTCTTTGTGAACTATTTCCCCTTTTCTTAGATAATATGGATAATAAGAACCTCTAAGCTGTGTTTCTACAGTTCCATAGTTCTTGTTTTCTGTGTTCAAGCTGCTTTCATCTTCATTTAGTTCATTTTTTGAAAAGCTCCCTTTGTTCATAGGACTTTGCATATACAGTTTCTACTTTTTGAGATGTTTTATCTGCATATTTGTTACCTGGTTTCCTACTACTCAACCTTAAGATCTGATTTCAAGCAACTCATCTCTTTTTCATTGAATCACATGCCTCTTTCTTAGTTACTGTCATAAAGTTGATTTTTTGCATGTATAACTTAATGTATCTGTTCTCTAGCAGAATTGCCAACTGTTTTTATTAATCAATGTATTCCTAGAGCCTAAAGTGTATTAAAGACAGATGTTTGTTGAATAATGTAAATAGAGATAAACTTTCATAACATTCAAAATTTTACCAACATTCTTTTTTAATATATATTTTTATAGCATATTACATGAGTGTTACATTTTAACATTAAACTCTGTTAAAATAGTGTAAAGATGAATGGATGATTTGAGCTTCCATGTTTTAGATGAAAATATTGTTATGTTGGTGTATATCCTTATCAACTCCCTCTTAATTCTGCATATTGCTTTCCAGTATTGGTAAATTCATTTTCAGGTAATGATTAGTCTTTAATTTAATTTACATTTCTATTTCTAATTTACATTTATTTAATTTACATTTTAATTCAATTTTAAATTTACATTATATTTAATTTACATTCATATTTCTTTGAGTTATTTTACATGTTATTACATACATTTCACACTGTATTTGTTCAGGAAGATTATTACTTAAAAAAAAATCAACTATTGGGCATCCCTGATGGCACAATTGGTTAAGCGCAGTGCTGTGGAACTGTCGCCTGCTGTGGCACGAGTTTGATGCCCGGCCAGGGAGATTCCCACATGGCACAGCAGACCTCTCCTGCCTCTCCTGCTGCTCCCCTCAGCAGTGTATTTCGGTTGATCTGCCTGTTCTGCTCCCCACTCTGTCTCTGGTGAATCCTCTCACCCTCACATCTTTGGCCTGCATACCAGCTTGTATGCAAAAATAAATAAGTCTTTAAAAATCAACTGGTTTTTTGGGTAGGGTGTGTTTACCCCAAATAACAGAATGGTTTTATTTTAAATAATAGTTGAGGAACATGATACAAAATTTAAAGTAATAGGCCAAAAATTAAATCTTTTACCTGAGAGAAACACCAAATAGTTCAAAAGATAGTAGCTCACATAATTATAATCCCTTTTACATTCATACACCAGAAAAATTTACAAGTTTTCACATTAACACAAGCACATAGTCACACACGTGTTCACATGCGTGTGTATTCTTTTATGCACAAGTAATGCGTTTTACTCACAAAAAGCATTCTATATTTCTATCTATAGAGTATCTTTATGTATTTTCCTGGCTGGTTAGTAGTCCTTTGTATGGCTATATATTATCATTTATTCAAACACCTCCTTTTTCTGCAGTTTTCTTGAAAATGTTATTTTGTTCACTTGTGAGTACATATCTTTGGATAAAAAAATTAGGAAAAAAAGAATACCCTCTGAGTAGTTTAAATGTCTTTCCATCATTTGAGTTATTTTTGAGGCAGGGAATAGATACTTGGCTTCTCTCATGTGAAGCTCTCCCTTCTACTTGACATATTTTCTATAGCCTTCATGACTTGCAAGTTCAAGGACTGGTTGTGCCTATTCTCACAAACTATAGCATGTGAAAATGAGGAAAGTGCTTCTTTATCATTATTTACAAAGTTTTGTTTAGAATGTATGTTTTCACCGAGAGATAATTGATCTCAGTTCAAAATTCAGCATAGTGTCCAGCATGTGGTCCTTTCTGCTCTTTTGCTTTAAGGACTTAGCTTTTAACACACTAGACACCAAAAAAAGCAGCATCCCTTCCTAAATGTGGTAGTATCTTTGAACCACAAGTTAATGAAAATGGACGATTTTAACTGCCAAACCACAACAATGCCTCCAGTGTCTATAATCTTGCTTTGAGCTGGCGTAAATGCATGTGTTCTACATCTGTATTAGAGAGTTTAGCCTTGACATTCTTTCATCCCATGCAATATTTGTTAATAAAAGAAAAAGAGTAGACATGCTTTACCCAGATGTGATAGTTAGCCAGCCTGGAAATTCTTTCACCATAGTTTTACTGTCACAGAACAGTACCAAGCCAGTGCTAGCTGCCTGCATTCAATTTAAATTGATGATTGCTGGTGACTTATTATCCTAATTTCTAATCAGCTAATTACAATAGATTTACTGTGCAGAACAAGAGTACTGCAATTTATTCCAATAGAAGCTTTATTCTCAGTCTCATGTTTACAAATTTGACACTTAATTATCTCTTGTGTGAGCCACTTTAATTTTGAGGTGTCTTTAAATGTTACAGAAGGAAGTCACATAATTTTAAAAGTATTATCAGAAAACAAGATCGTATGTCACAACTTTATCATATCATTTCTGGAAAACACTACACAGTGATTTTAACTGGTGATATTCACTGTCATCTCTGAACCCTAGACACCAAATAATGTGGAGACTCTTGGTATTCTTTTTGTTCTTTCCAACTTCCCTTTTCTCCTTTATTCCACCATTTTTTTTCTTTTGTCCCTCTCCTCTATTTTGTTCCACTTCCAGACTATAAACCATATTTAGCTGTGCTAATAATGTGGCATAATGCAGCAGAATAGATTACTAAGTGTCTCAATTTTATGATATTCTCTCCAAATTCATGGTATGCTTTTGAAACATATAGTCAAAAAAAAAAAAAAAAGGATTTGGGTTGAATTATTTTCAATTAATTGAATATATAAGTATTTCTAAAGCACTGAAAAATAAAATGTAAGCGCATGGTTTGTTTTTCATGTATATGAATAATTATCATTAAAACAACATTATCAAGTGATTATTATCATAGAGAACTTCAGTGCAAGACACTGCACTTGAAGCTCCAGGCCAGAAACCAGTGCTTTTCATGCCATGCACCAGAAATTGCTTGGGTTTTAGAGGGTTTCCTAACATTCCTTAGAATGCAACTACAACACTCAAATATTTTTTGCAAACTTTTTGTCCACCAATTTGTGAAATTACAAACATAGGTGTATTTGTATCTGATGTACACTGTGAAAAAACTTTCTCTTTTAATCATTGTACCTATGGTTGATCTTTATACAATTAAAAAATATCAGATGGATGACTGTCTTTACACAGGTCATGTTATAAAGAAAATCTCACTTCTTTGCATTAAAATGGTACAATGATTTGAGGGCTACATATTTTGAGAGTTATAGGGTATTGTTTGAAGGGGGAAGATATCAGCAGCAGAGACCGGTAGTGAAATGGCACGAAGCAAAATATTTCCTAAACTTAGTTAAGTAATATCCCTTCTTTTTAAGGCACTTACTCCTGATAATAAATAAATTTCAAACTAATGGAATTTAAATTCAGAAATTTAAATTTCCTTCTACTTTATCAGTGCTTTTCACCCATATGCAGAAATTCCAACATTGAGTTTGTATCTTGGAAGCATTTGGCTAACTTCAAGTGAAAAGTTAATTAAAAGTGCTTTTAGATCAAAAACATAATCATTATTCCTAAATGAAATGAAAAGCAAAATAAAAATGTAATTTTATCATATAAAAATGATACTTAAATTGTATTATTATTAAAAGGCCACCAAAATTGGATTTTTAAATGTTTTTGAAAGATTCTAAATAGTTTTCATATGGTTCAGTTTCAAGAACATTTAAGAAAAATGCCTTTAGGCATTAAGGCGTTTCCTTCCATAAATCACTGAAAAATATGTTCTTTTCAAAATGAACTTTCAGTTTCATGTATGATTAATAGGGAAAAATGTACACATACACACACACTGTATATATATATATACACACACACACACACACTGTATTAACTTTTAGTTGTAAATAAGTAAAATTCTCTGCAGAATAACTTCATCAGTGCAGGTCAGTCACATAGGAGATACCCTAAAACTATCTCCTTCCTCACCTCTCCACTCCCAGTGACTGTACCTTTGCAGTTTCTTTTTCTCAACCTCTTTCATTGCTTCAGCTTAGGGCTTCATTTTTACTTTGCTGGATTGTGTATGTAAATAAAAAAATAACAAGTGGCCTCCTTGTGAGTTATAATGTTGCCTATTCACAAGCATTCTCCTACATAGAGTGAACATTTCAGCACAGTGGTGGGACATTGTTATTCTCCTGCTAAAAAAGTCTTAATGTCTCCTCATTGTCTTAGTAGTGCTCAGGCCTCATAGGTGAGCGAGACTGTTAGCAGACAGTGAGGGACACCTCAGAACTCCCAAACCTGCCTGTTCTAATTGGGTTGTGCCATCTACTGCATAAAGACAAACATACTGTTAGTACATAAGAGCTTAGACCTTCGATGAAAGAAAAACTTTAATACAATTGGTGTGCAATATAGAGAAGAGAAAGAATATAGTTAAAAGCTTCCAATTAAACACCTAATGTTACCCAGCCCCTCATGTGATATAAACTTACTACCGTTCATGTTGGAGAAAAACTATTTTTTTGAACTAATTAGAATAACAAGAAGTCAGTAAAGCTTAATTAGAAGTGGTCAAGAAGTCAGTTGGAAATAGGGTATATAGCCACCATATTTAACAGTAATTCTTGCCATAAGTATGTACTGAGATTTCAGATATTCGTAATCAGTGTAAGATGTGCCATTGACTTGCAAATCAAGCATTTAGTACATGTAAGCAGTCTACTTTGCAGCAAAATCTTACTTGCTATGGCAGAGATCTTTTTGAGAATTGATTTGGAATTTTGTTTATTTAAGTAACATTGCCCTGTAACATAAATTTCAGTTGTGGAGTTTGTTTATATACTACATTAAGTTCACACTAAAAGCCCAGTTCTGTCCTTCACCATTTACCCACCCAATTGCCATGTTATTTCATTGCTGAAAATGATTTTAGGACAATCCTATATGATCATCTCTATATTTAAAATTTTACAAACTGAAACTATTTCCTTTTAATGTTCCTAAATGAAGAGATCTTTTGTGATTCTGGAAACTATTTGTTAGAAATAAAACTGTAGTACATAAACCTTTAAATTAATTTGCTAGAAAAAAACCCCAAAATGATTAACATCAGGAAATATGGAAATTTGCTAAATGAATCTTTAACCAAACTCTTGTAACATACCTCTGAGGAAGTGTGACTTATTCTCCTAAATTGTATACAGTCTTGTAAACCAGTGTTACCTCAATAAAGGAAAAAAATGGACTTCTATTTAAAAAAATGAAAAGGAGTATGTATTTATTGAATGGCACACAGTAAATTATATTTAAATAAATCTTTTAAATATATTGTAAAACATGGGTTCCTATTAAAAATGATAAACTAAACTATTGTGTAACTTGTGGGTAGAATTGAAAAATGTGTGTTGTGATTTAGTGAGTGCAACTCGGATTGCACTTTTCCTACTTTCATCCAAGTAGGATTGTGATTTATCTTTTTCAGTTCTGACAGACATCAAGAGCTAGTGAGCAGCTAATCTAAACTTAGAACCAGATTTTTAAAGCACTATTTTACAAAGTGTTAGATGTAAATTGTAGGGAGAGGGATGAAGCATGTTTATTTTAGAAATATACTGTATTTTTTCTCTCTCATATCCTTTTAAAATATATTTTGTGTATGTTTAAGCATAAATATGTGACAGAATTTAAAATAAACAAAATCCTGTTTAAAATGTACTTTTAAAATTTTTTATATTTCTCATGAAAGTGCATATTCTAAAAAATTGATAACATTTGTATAAATTCAGAGGATATATGAAAGGCAGCATAAAATTCAAATTAAAAATTTTAACAAAAATCGAAGGGCCATTCATATTCCTGCCTATCTGATTTAAATACAGTGTGTAAGAATTTCATTATCTGGTTTTCCAGTCCTCTTAGAGAGAGGTGTCTGTGATATAACCACATGTATGAAAATTAGAAATTATTTCAAAAGTGAGTATTCACTTAAACAATGTTTATATAATACAAATATGGATAGCTATCATAGTATCAAGAAAATCTTCATTTATATATTAAATTGACTTTGATTTTCACTAAAAATTATTAAACATTTATTACTTAAAGTCCTGTATACTTAAATGTTGAAAAATTTTCTAGTCTAAGATATTATTCTCAATAAATTAGATGCTAATGCAGTATTCTTTTCTTGCTGGATATTTCTTAAGCAAGTTTCATAAAATTAATCACTGTCAAAAATCTCTGTCTTACTAGTTGGCATATCAGTAATGTCTGTTACGTATCTGTAGACTTGTATGTGATGCTAATTAAGCAGAATTCATTTTTATATATCTGTGTGGTAGTGTATCAGTTCAAGTTCTCTGTCCCATCCTAAGGAAGAATAGAGCTGGGCAGGTAGGGGAAGTTGGAAAAAGTACTGAAAAGATAGCATCAAGATGAAGCAGAGAGAGATGGAGAAAGGAGAAGACTGGAGGAGGCACATGGATCAAAAAGACATTGAGGAAGAAGCCACCGTTGCTTCTTAGCTTGGGCTTGTACCAGGGACTTAGGGGACATGGAAGGAGTCATATGTAGGTGATAGACCCATGGAGAGGCTGACCATGGCAGCTTTTATCTTGATTTTGATTTTGCTCTCATCCTTCCATACTTGCCTTGCCCTTTTTGTCTCTTTCCTATTATTTCCCATCAGAAAGTGTCTTAGGCTGATGGCAAGCTTTTGGGCCTCAGCCACCCTGCTTTGGGCCAGCCCTGTATGATTAGGAATTTGCCCATAAGGGGGTGGGTAACTTTGGGTGCTTGATTTGGAAACTATATTCTTTCTCTTCTCTCTATTTCACATTAATCATTGCACACCCTAATTTTATTAAAGTTATTTTCCATTGAAGGTTTTATGCACTGGAGTATGTTTATCTTTATGTAGCATATGTGAGAACTTATTTAGAGTAGGCAGGTTTGGGGTTTCTGGGATGCCCCTCACCATACCCACTAACAGTAGGCAGTCATTGAATTGATTTTTTTTTCAGATGCTCACTCATTGCAGTAACTATAGATTTGCCTCAAGTTATTTATTTTTCTTATTTTTAATTGTATCATTTTTATGGCAGAACATTGGTTGAATAATTGCATATGATTTAGGGGTACAGATTCATACCCTTTGATATATGTTACCATTTACCATCTGTAAATCACTCATAATCCACCACCATAGATAATGGGATCCAAACACCCCTTCATCCTCATTCTCACCATACTCTTTTGGTAGCCTCAGTATAGTAGATACCTAGTATTTACTTTGGTCTAGTTTTGTCTGTTCTTCTGTTTGGTTTCTTTATAATCTACATGTGGAAAGCAAGAATATAAATCCTGAAACCATAAAATACATAGAAGAAACCATAAGCAAAGCACTCCACAGATTGGCTTCAGTGATGACTTTGAACACTTGACTCCAATGGCAAGGACACAAAAGAAAAAATAAATAACCAAAACAAAGTGAAAAGCTTCTGCACAGTGAAAGAAGCTATCGTTAAAATGAATGGACATCTAGTGCATGGAAGAAGATATTTGTACTTCCTACATCTGAAAAGGAGTTACAATACAAGATTTAAAAAAACTCATACAACTGAACAACAAGAAAACAAATAATATGCAATTGAACTATGCACAAAATATGCTCTGTAGATAGTTCTACAAAGAAGATAGATGGCCAACAGGCAAATGAAAAAATGTTCCTTATCACTTATCATCAGGGAAATGCAAATCAAAACCACATGAGATACCACCTGACACCTGTAGAATAACCTGTAAAAAAGAGAAAACAGAAACAAAGGTGTTGGCAATGATGTAGGAAAAAAAGGAACTCTTGTACACTGGTGGCGGGAATGCAGACTAATCAGGTCCCTATGGAAAAAAAGTATGAAAAATTTAAAATATTAAATATAGCAAAATATTTAATATCAATTTTAATATCAAATTTAATATCAATATTTAATATCAAAATATTAAAAATAAAGCTATTATATGATCCAGCAATTACACCCCTAGATATCACCTGCAGAATGGAAAGGCACTAACTTGAAGGGATATCTGCACTCTGTGTTCATCGCAACACTTTTACAATAGCCAAATTACAACCCAGCAATACCACTTTTGGGAATATACCCAAAGGACACAAAAACACTAATTCAAAGGGATACATGCACCCGTATGTTTATTGCAGCACTATTTACAATAGCGAAGGTATGGAAACAACCCAGATGTCCGTCCCAAAATACATGACTAGATCAAGAAAATGTGGTACTTATACACAATGGAATAATATTCAGCATTCAAAAAAGATAAACACATGCAATTCGCAGCAACATGGATGGAACTCGAAGGGGTCATGCTCAGCAAAATAAGCCAAAAGGAAAAAGAAAAATATCGAATGGTCTCACTTATAACAGGAATATAGGGGAACCAATACAAGAGTGACAATCAGTGAGAGCGGGGAGGATTGGGGCTCAGAAGGGGGGCGAAGGTTGCACAGGGGACTGTGGTGATGGTACACAGGTGAATTAGTGGTGGGAAACCTACAAGGAATATACAGTAATGTAAAAGACAAATAAAAATAAGAATTGAAAAAAAAATTATGGAAACAACCTAAATGCCCCAGAACAGATGAGTGGATTAATACGAGATGATATATAGACACAATGAAATACTAATTAGTTATTAAAAAGATCAACTCTTGCCATTTGAACAACACGGATGGAACTGGAAGGGATGATGCTAAACAAAATAAGTTAGGAGAAAGACAAATGCTGGATGGTTTTACTTTTATGTGGAATATAATGATCTAAAACAGAGGAATAGACAAAACGAATCCAAAATAAACATTAGAAAACTTACTGCAGAAGTTAGGGGTGGGAGGGTGTAGAACAAATTGTGAAGCAGGCCTAATAAATTATGGTACAGACCCATGGGTGCCTTTGTGGTGGGTGTAGTGTGGTAACATGCATCTAAAGAGGTGTTAACCTACATCTCTAAATTATACAGTGTTGTAAGCCGATGTTACCTCAATAAAAAATAATACAATAGTAAAACAAAAAGAGAAAAATAGTAAGGTAACTTATCTTCCACCAGTGCCTGATACAGTGTTACATTAAAATACTGATTTTTAAAAACACGTATTTTGTCAGTACAGGAAATGCCTTTCATGTATCTTAAACTTGAATCTGTAAAAATTAAAGGATACTGGTAGACAGAATTGGTATGGTAAGTGGGTCCTGCAGCTGTGTTGGCTTCACAAATGCTTTGCATGTGTTGTTCTTGAAGAACAAATAAAAAAGCAATCCCCTCATCTTCCAAGGGCATGGGAAGTTTTTTTTAATAATGTTCCCAAATATGATTCTCATTTTGTTTTCATAAAATGGTTGAAACAGTGAGTAGACACTTCAACTTGAAGACACAGCTGTTCAGTGGATCAGGCACAAAAGAAGTCCAACAATATTCTCAAAGTGTAATTAAAATTGTAATTATGTGAAGTTTAGCTACTGGAATTATAAACATGAGGCCCCACAAGGAAAACTGGAAAGCTGCCAAATGCATTTCATGAAAACATTCACATATATAAGATGGAAATTTATATTTTGCCACCCTCCCCCTCTTCTTGGCATGTAAACCACCCCCCTGTGTTCTACCACTTACTTCTATTGAAGGTGGAAATCAGGTGGTTGGAAGTTGCTTTAGTGATTTCCTCCCATCGGTCCACAATGAACAGCTGCACTAAATTGTGCAACAGGATTTGAAATATGCATAGACCATTGCTCAGCTCAGATTCAAAGAAAAGTGTAACTTCATCATCTGGCTCTTTCAGCATTTGCATTGAACATTTTTAGGCATTTTTTTTTTTAGAAATTGGTGTACAAAATATATGAAATGGACCATAGTTATTATGGGAACTCTGAGATATATTTTAAGTTATAGTCTTTATTATCTGAAAGATCTTAGCAACCTCTGACAAAAACTAGAGAAATTTGTCCTAAAATGCACACTCCTATAATGCAAATAAAATAATAAATCATTTAGGCCAAAAAATAAAGGTAAACTAGTAAAAAATGAAATTAATAAACTAATGCTAATAACTGATACCCTTCAAGTATAGTAATCTCACTTATTTCTCATAGAAGGAAAGTGAATATTTCAAGTGTAAAAATGATTTTGATAGCCCTTATTGTGAATTTTGAAACAGAAATGATTTAAATTATCAATATTTAAAAAACATTAAAAATATAACAAAAGTATTTTCTAGCATTTTAAACAATATTTTATAAAAATATTCAACAGTTAAAATTATTTTTTATGTGCTCTTTTATAATTCCAGGCTTGTGTGTGTCTGTGTGTATTTAGTGCATCTTTTTATAGTTTTCTGGTTTTGTGTCCGTTACAAATATGAAATATCTGGGGTTTGAGTTGTTGCCATGACCAAAGCTATTGCTCAAAGCCGTTTGTGATAATGTTGATGGATATGGAGGCAATTATCCTCAGTGAAGTAAGACAGAAGGAGAAAAGATAAATATCAGACTATTTTACTCATATGTGGGCCATAGAGAAACAAAACGAAGGGTCAGACTAAACTAAACCAAAAACAAAACTAGAAATCTGACTGTAGAATTGAGGTTACTAGATGGGGAGGTTGAGGTTGGGGAGCAATGGGAGCAATGGTGACAGGTGCCCAATTGACCAGGATGCAGACTTGATGGTAGTGCGGTGTGGTAACATACAGCTGAGAGGTATGATCCTATACCTATCCTCTGAATGTTTAAATATTTTGAATGAATGAGTGGCTTTAAATAAAGATTACTGAGATATAAATATAATTATTGACCGAAATTTGATGATGCATAAAATACAGATCATATAAACATTACCATTTAACTAATTTTTAAATTGCATTTTAATTGGGATTTCCAGATTATATGGTTTATATGGATTATATGGTTGATATTGTTTCCTGGATTATATTGTAAAATTATATGTTTAATGTTTTGAGGAATTATTGTACTTTTTTCTACAATGGCTGCACCATTTTAAATTTCCATAAGCAATGCACAATGTTCTAAGTTTTCCATATCTTTGTGAGCCTTTGTTATTTTGTTTGTTTATTTGTTTTTAATTGGAACCTTCTAAACAGGTATGAAGTGGTATCTCTTTGTGGTTTACATTTACATTCCCTTAATAATTAAGAATGTTGAGCATCTTTTAATGAGCTTATTGATCATTTGTATGCTTTCATTAGAGCAACATTTTATTAATTTCTTTTGCATTATTTGTTATTCAGATTGCTTTTTTTGCTGTTGAGTTGTAGAAGTGTTTTTATATATTCTGCATATTAATATCTTGTCAGATACATGATTTGAAAGTAATATTTTATATGGACCCCTTTTCAGTCTTTTGTTAATGTTCTTTGATAAACAACATTTTTCATTTTTGATAAAGTTCTATTTATTTTTCTTTTGTTGCCTGTGCTTTTGGTGTCTCCTTTAAGAAATCATTGCCAATCCAGTGTCTTGAAACATTTCCCCTATTATCTCTTTTGAGAGTTTTATAATTTTAATTCTTATGTTTAGTGCTTTGATTCATTTTGAGTTCATTTTTGTATATGATATTAGATAAGTTTCTAATTTCATTCTTTTGGATTTGGTTTTTCATCACCATTTGTTGAAAAGACTATCCTTATCCTTACAGAATGGTCTTGGCAGCCTTATTGAAAATCATTTTACTATAAATATGAGGGTTTTTTTTCCCCCTGGGCTCTGTAATTACATCCCAATAGTCTGTCTCTCTGGAATGGCACCACTCTGCTTGATTAATGTGTGATAAGTTTGTTTGTTAGATTGAGATAATGTTGGCTTACATTGTCATTTGTATTTTTGGAAGCATAGCCTACCGCCCTTTCAGGTGTAGTTATTGTAATGCACTCACCACCAAATCAACCATAGTCCACCACCATTGTTCTCATCTCTACCCCATCTTATCCCTTGTAGTAAGTTTTAAAATTCAGAAATGTAAGACCTCCAGCTTTCTTCTATTTCAAATCTGTTTTGACTATTCAGTGTTCCTTGAGATTCCATATGAATTTTAGATCTTAACCAAATACTTTGTTCTCTTTGTACTCAGCAACACAAGTGACTATAAAAATAAAAATGGGTAATATTCTAACAATATTTTTAGATTAATAATACTTGAACCATTAGAATACAAATACAGTATTGTATAATGGAATCAACCCAGTTATGTATGGTAGTTAAGTGAAAGGATCTGGTTCTAACTAACTAGCTGTGTGGTCATCATTACACCATTATATTTACTCCAGGGTCTCACTTTCCTCATTCTTTTTTGGAAGATATTGAAGTGAATTATCTCAAAAATGTGTTCCAAGTCTAAAATTGTATGCAAGTATAATCTTTTGAAACTTGATAATGTTTTAATCCCTTTCCCCACCAGCTTCTAGAAAATACTGTTACTCTAGCCCTCTCTGTACTGTATATTTATTATGTGAACACCTTGCTGTGGCAGAGGGAAATCTCTCGTGAGTTCTGTACATGCATATGTTAGTAAGTGTTTCATCAATCAAGATATTGATGAGGTGGAAGTTTAACAAAGGATGAAAGACAAGTTGTACCCAGGTGTTCAGAGAGAGGGAATGAGACTGGTAAACAGGAAAAATCACAAGGAGTTAGTGCCAGAGGCAAAAAATTATGAGAAGTTAGTGAAAGAAAGGAGGTGAAAATCTGTAGTACTGGAATGTTTGGGACTGGAATACTGGAAATTTGAGCAGCAAAGGACATTTCCTTTCAGGTGTCTTAAAAATTAGGACACCTACTTCTTTAGTTTTCCAGAGACCTGAATATACAGGAATGGGAAAAAAAATATTCTTGAAGTATTCATGAGGAAGAGGGAAGCATAAAATGGGTTGAAATTAGAAAGACATCAAAATGTTGCAAAATTAGTCAAAAGTAACAGATGGAAAATGTGTAAAATGCATAATGTGATCCTGACCAGTAACTACAAATACTCAGTAAAGTCCCCTAAGCTCATGAGCACTTTCTGAGAAACTTTGTAATGAGTGGAAACTGACAAAAGACTAGTTTTTATGCCCGAATTCATGTAGCCTAATGGAGAGGTAGTCCTTGAGAAATCAAGAACCTAGAGGACATCAGCCCATCAGAACGTTCTAGAACTTTGGAGAGAGCCTTGGAAATTTATGATATAGGAACTGGTAGAGAATAAAATTGCATATGAAAGAGAAAAAGTAGCAATTAATTTAATAAATGGACTGAGTTTAGGAGCATATACCAAAAAAACCCGTCAATTTTATTTTTCTGCCAAGAGTGCTTTCAAATTTGTTCTGTGGAATCTGCCTTCCTTTTCCCTGGGCATTAAAACAGATGCAGTTTTCTTTTCTTTTCTTTTTTTTTTTTTAACCACTAAGACTAGTCTCATGATAATTCAAATTCACTTTCAGTTTTTAAAAGTGTACTTCATTATAAATCAAATCTTTAGTTTCATGTGCAATTATTATTACAGATAAAATTTCACCTTACATTTGGAGTCGGGACTGTAATGTGGTTTGTTGTTTATTTTACATTCTGTTGCTACTGTCTTTCCTACAGTTTATTCCTCATGTTGGAAAAAGCAGTAGGAATAGAGGAAGAAGAAAGAGTAGTTTTATGTAATAAATGCTATTCTTTTCAACATCACTTTCAACCAATCCCTTTGGTTAGGTTATGAGCGTTGTCCAAAATCCAATATCTTTCATGAAATCTGCCAGTCAGCTCTTCAGAGGAACTCCCTCCACCCAACCCTTTGAGGAGCATACCCACTTTATAGTGTTCTGATACAATTTTGAGTTAACCTCTTTGCTACCCTAATTCATTCTCATTTTCTCAGTATATATACTCTACCAGACATAAAGGAAAAAGCTGCAGACCATTAACTAACTCTGTAACAGTGGGGAAGTTACTAAACATCTGTGCTTTCCATTTGCAAAGTTGGATACAAGATATATAATGTGCTTAAAGTAGTGTCTGGCACTATAGAGTATGTTTATTGTCTATTATTGCTGGGATTGAGTTCCCCTTATCCTCCCCAAAAAGACCTTTTATATACCTAAGAGGAGAGTGCTGTCCTCAAACTTTCCACCTGAAGCCTTAATTCATTAGAACTGAAATAGTCCCCTCCTGCCACATGGAAAAAATGAAGTTTGTCCCACTACTGACCACTACCTCGTAACTGACCTTTGTATTCTACTGTCTTCTCATCTCAAGGGAAAAAAGAAAAGACAAAGCTCTCTTTATTACTATAAATTTCCCTTTTTATAACTCAGACCCTTCTTTAGCAGGGTAGAGTTTCATAGAGGGAGGAATCATTAGCCAAATTCTGGAGCAATCAATATAAAGTTGATATCCTATTTAAGGGCAAAATTTTCAGAAGGGAGATGAGAACAAAGAGGAATTCATTTTAATCCTCGCCTGGTGACATCTATCCAACTATCATAAGCAGCAGCAGGGTGATTCAGGAAGATTTTATCTTTCATTGTAAAGTTGTAAATTTCATTAAGGAACTTAGAAAATATTATTGGATATTTAACTTCATGAATTTAATTGTTTGGGAACATTGTTGGAAGGCAGAAAGAAATGAAAATGGAGTCATTTCCCCCAACTTTCTGTGATCAGAGAATTTTTTTTCTAAAGATTTATTTATTTATTTATTTATTTATTTATTTATTTATTTATTTATTTATTTATGTGTACAAGAACTGGGGTATAGGCCAGAGGTGTGGGGGGTGAAAGGGTTCACCAGAGACAGAGTGGGGCGCAGAACAGGCAGATCCCCTGAAATACAATGCTGTGGGGAGCAGTGGGCGAGACAGGAGAGGTCTGCTGCACCTTGTGGGTTATCTCCCTGGACGGGAATAGAACTCAGGCTGCAGTGGTTGGCGACTGCTTGATACCACTGAGACTTCAACTCCTGTGCCACCAGGGGGGTACTAAGAAAAAAAAAATTCTTAAGATATCTTAATCATTTAAAATGCATTTTAAATATTTGAGTATTAAAGTTTCAGAAACATATATTCACTTTTAATTTAAAACACAGCACATTACAATTCAAGCATGCTGTCTGTAGAAAGTAATTCTTTCATTTTAATGTGCTTTGTTTACTCTAAATATATGAAGAATAGTTTGGGATATTAAATACAGCCCATCTATTGAGCAGGCTTATTTTCTTACCTTTTTATTCTTCTTCTTACTGAATTGCAAGAAAAATTAGGGGAAATAAGCTTTATCAGGTTTAAAATGCAAAGTTTTAAAGTATGGTATCCCGATTGTTGAATCTCCTTAAATCCTCCAGGTCCTTAAAATACTGTCAAGTTTTTCAGTTATACTTTTACTTTATTTAATTTTACTTTGATTTGTGAGCTCATGAAGTAATTATCTCAACTT
>PVIJ01003617.1:61157-131518 GCA_004024925.1 Scalopus aquaticus
GGCGAGAGGGTCCACCAGAGACAGAGTGGGGAGCAGAACAGGCAGATCAGAAATACACTGCTGAGGGGAGCAGCGGGTGAGGCAGGAGAGGTCTGCCGCACCATGTGGGACTCTCCCCGGCTGGGCGTCGAACTCGCATCGCGAGCTGCCGACAGCTCCACAGCGCAGTGCTCAACCGCTGCGCCACCAGGGAGGCCCTGAAGATTTATTTATTTATGCATACAAGCTGGGGTACAGACCAGAGGCGGTGAGAGGGTTCACCAGAGACAGAGTGTGGAGTAGAACAGACAGATCAGTGGAAACACACTGCTGAGGGGAGCAGCGGGCTAGGCAGGAGAGGTCTGCTGTGCCATGTGGGAATCTCCCTGGCTACGCATCGAACTCACGTCATCGCTGCCGACAGCTCCACAGCGCAGCACCTAACCGCTGTGCCACAGGGAGGCCTAAGAATGTATTGGTTTTGATTCCTTCTTACTAACACCATTTCCTGCTTTCAGTGAATAAAGTGTGTAGATAGAATTATAAATGCCATAGTGGGATTACTTTGGAGAACTGGACAGATAACCCTGGTTGCTAGATTCAGTCCCTTGTTTTAATATTTCAGTTGGTTAAATATGCAAGAGATAGTTGAAGAATCACAGTCTTATCAGATGTTAGGAATTTAGTAGGTATAATATAAATGTTTAATTCAAATATAAATTAGTAGAAGGGGTAAGCAGAAAAAATCTGAATTGTTAAGATGCTATATTCTTAAGAGTAACACGATTTTAAAGAGAAGAGGAATAGTGAGTCCTGTTGAATGTCCTACGGTGTCTGTCAGTCACCATGTTTTATTTTGATAGTTTGTCATGAAATCACAATGAGATACTGGACAGATTACCATTTTTCTCATCAAGATATTTAATAATAGTAGCCAAAGTTTATCAAATCTGTAATAAATGTGCATTCTGTATGCATGACACATCTATTGTTTGTAGCAATAGTACTGTTACTGTTACTTCTGTCACAATAGATGAGGAAACTAAGAGCTAGAAGATTAAAAGAAAGAAGGCTAAACTCTTTCCAACATTTATAGTTTCACTGCTTTAAAGCTAAACTGTCCCCACCCAATATTTTAAGACTTCAAGGTAACATCTTATCACCTAAATTTCATCTTTCAAGTTTCACCCAATCAATTTTGGCCATTTGGGATCCTTCCAATTTTGATTCTGTCATCTCAGGTCTTTCTCCTAACTCTTAAAACTTTCTCTTAGATGATACTGCTATTGGGTTATCATACCAATGGTATGATTTGGTGCCAAGCACAGAAACCTGAGGTCTTCTGTTGGAGAGACCTCACTATGTTGTATAAATTCATTGTTCAATAATCAGTAAGGGCTGCTGATTTCCAGATTGTGAATTATCTTTCATTCAACCCACTTTTCTGCATCTGGACCATAGATTTTGTCAAATTCTGCTTCTTTGTATAACACTTTTATCTCAAAGATAGGATGAGAGTGCATTTGCTATCCTATGGGTTGATATGGTCATAGTGAAGGGAAAAATACAATGTCAATGTAAAAACTCTGATCAACTATTATCTATAAATTCAAAAGGGTGGAACATATCTCAAAGAGTATCCCAACACATTCTCCTCCATTCCAACTGAATAATAGTTATTTCATTCAGTTCTTAAATTTCTATAGTTCCTCATCTTCTTGGTAACAAAGTCAAGTGTTTGATATCTACATTTTTATAATGTCAAAAGTCTTACAGAAGTTACCCTGATTATTTACCTGCATTTTCTTATTCTGTTACTACAATGAGATACTTTATAGGGAACATGGATATTTATTTTAGAGCATTAGACTTATAGCAATACCTAGAAAGTCTCTACTTTTTTCCACTAACCTGATCTATCATCATTGAATTTAATGAATTGTCTTTTGAATGTATTTGTATTTTTAGCTGAACTGTTAAAGTTAAATCTATATGCTTACTACTTACCTACTCAAAAAATTATTTTAGAGCTTTTTAAAAAATTAGTGTTTTTTAAATAGGAAAAACACAAAGTTTGAGGTAAATATTGATCACTAATCATTTACACAGTGCCATTTCCATAGCAAATGTTCCATAAATATTTAAAGAATTTTTTAAATTTAAAGAATTTTTTTATCATTACAATCTAGTGCATTTTCTTTTCAGTGTAATAAAACTTCCTTTGATGCACATTACTTTTAGTATTTTGATAGTTACGAGATATATCCATTTCTATAAGTTTTAAGATTTCATAGATTTTAATTCTATCATCTTAGAAATTTCACTTTCTCACTGAAGGCTCAGTAATTTCAGTCAAGCAAGAGCTAGATACCTTCCTTGCCAACAGCAGTTGTCCCTAACTGAATCTTTGCTAAATTAGTTATATCTTTTGTGTTCTACAACTGATCAATCAGAGTATAAGCTTCCAGATATATGTGAATGTTCATTGTTTGGAGACATCTTAAAACTTGTTTGGTTAATTTCTGTCATCTACCCTAGGTACTGTTTTTAAAAATCTTTCTTAATATTGTATGTTGGCTTAATGCTGTAAAATCAGAAAAATCTATTATCTAAATGAGACCCCTTCTATTTCAAATAGATTCCCTTTTTTTATTCTTTACCCAATGGGTAAGATTTAGCTACTGTTTGCCAGGACTACAAATCATTACTGTCATTAAAGACTCATTACAATCACCTTCACACATTTTTCCTAAGTAAATAAATGCACATTTTTTCCCATAGATTTCTGTATCTGTTTACACAATCTCAAACTCTTCCACTGAAGCCTAGATTACTTTAGGCATATGTTTGTATTATATTTTTCATAATTTAAAGTCTAGTTAAAATAAATAGAAATCTTAAAATAGTGACGTTCACATGTACCATGCGATGATACTAATATTTCATTGTGTAACTATATATAAATTAAATGTATTAAAATTAATTAGAAACTGGATCTGGATGTGGCTCTATCAACGTAACAAACAGAATAATAATCCCCAAAACTAGAATAACTCTATGCAGTGCTATCATCCTTTTAATTTTTTTCAGATAAAAGAGACTCTTGGGTTGTTCCCACACATTCCCCTAATATTTCCCTGGAGTTTTCATCACTTAGTCTAAGAAGCTGTTGTTCAGCAAATGAATTGTCAGACTTTTATTAACTTTAGGTTACTAGTTTCTCAGATTTGGTTTGAGATCTCTGAGGGAAAAAATCCAGAGCTTCACCATTAGCTACCCAATGCATAATGTCTGCTTTCAAAACAATGAACAGGGAAATGTGACCCCATGCTTGGGAATTGAAATCTTGCCAGTTGCACTGAAGTGTTACATTCATTATGTCATACCACACACATCTGATAAGGGAAGACATAATGCTGTTGGATAGTTTCTTGTATAGGAGAACTCTATAGGTCAAGTAAAGAGCTGTTTTTCATTTAATAACTGAACTATGCAGGTGCTAATTTGGACCATATGTAGGACAATGCCGAAATGTGTTACTCCACAGTGGAATGGTAGCATGTGTGTGAGTTGATATTTAAGGGGGATTTTTTGATTAATTAAGGTGCCTATGCTCTGGTTAATTTAAACCATAGAAATCAATTGGCATAACATTGTAAGAAATACTCTGCAGAAAACTGTCATAAGGCCGAATTTTTTCCTGTTCCTTTTCTTCACACACCCTGACTTTTTGAAGCTCCCCATGGACCAGTTCATCTGAGAGAAACATATTGGACACTGGGAAAGGCCAAATTAGAACTGAGGCAGCAAATGACTCCCTCATTAAATATGCCTGCCATGGGATCTACATAGTGTATCTGGCACAAGGAATACTGAATGATTCAAGTTCTTAATATTTTTCATCTTTTTGTGGGAACAAGTTAGAAAAAAGTGACCCCAGAAGTAATATGCTAAGAATTCCTATCACAATTTAATTGCAAATTTGCACTAAACAACCAAGTATAACCATGTTGAGGGATAAATAAATCCATAATAACTTTGATGAAAATTTTGTTTGAATGCTATTGTTGAATGCTAGGTTCTTATCCTGTCTAGTAGAATCCACATTTTGCAACCTTGTGCCCTCTAGTTACTCACATCTCTCTCTAGCATTTTATACTTACCCTTTGTTCCTTTTTGAGACTGTTATAAAAATGTTTTATGTGCATTACCAATATTATTCTCTTCCTCAAAAAATCACGAAAGCTAAATAATTCTTTAGTTCCTTATATCCACACAAATATATGTGAAGAAAAATGTTGTCACCCTACTGGATGCATAAATATTGCCCAACTCTTGCTATTCTGTGTGTTTTACTGCTATTGAGCAACTGAGGGGTTCATGGCACAGTGTGACACACAGATGTCATTTCTAATTCTGAGGAGCACATGGATTTTGGAGAATATAATTATTGATAATATCTTTGGCACTTAACCAGGATGTGGCCTTTCCTGAGTCTAGATTTCTACTGTGATGTGAAGCATCTGCTCTTCAAAATGAAAATAGGGACAGATTTCATGTAAATATGCAGGCAAAACTGACCTCCACATTCAGTATAATGATTTGGAGATCATGTGCATGGTATAATTATTTTTGTTCCTCCCTTTACAATTGCAACTAAAACCACCTGGTTAATGTTCCTTATATACCTGTTCCTATATCAACCATGATTTTCTGTTTGAACTTACCCCTCTAAAACACCCATATGTGTCATTTTATAAATCTCCATGAAACATACTTTGCAGTAGTTACCATTCTTTTTAGAAGACAGACTTGCCTTTACAATATATTCTGAACCTCCAGTTGAACAATCAACTCATTTGACCTTCTAGTCCAATTTGCCATCAACTTTCTTTCCTAGTGTCCTCCAATATGTGTCTCCACTGGAGCAAGCCCATCTCTTCACTGTATATCTGATACCATCTACTCTCCTCTAACCTGTGCTTACCTGATTCCCTTTCCCTAGAACGTGATCTTCCTTCCTATCTGTTCTTTAAAATTCCATATTTCACATTTCCATCTGAAACCCTGCTCCATCAAGAACTCATTTACTGCAGAATGTCAGATTTTCATTCCTAAAAGGGGTTTTGGGAAGGATCTTTCTTAATATCCTCATTTTGTAAGTAACAAAGCAGTTCCATGGAAGATAAAATTACTAGCTTGTTATTGCAGAAAACCTTAAAGGTACATATGGGTTGGGGTGGGGTGGAGGATTCACCTTGATATGGGGCTAAATTCTTTGAGGACTAAATTCTTTGGGGACTAAATTCTTTTGAGATTAAGGTTTGAACCTTATACCACCACCTAGTAAGTGTGTAAGAGATGCTTTATAAATAATTTGATGATGACATCCTGATCAGATTTACATGCTAGAATATGGTCACCATTTTTATTCATCTAAAGGCTATTCAAAACATAGCATATTAGCTTCCATCATTAGAACTTTTGCAAAAACAAGCAAACAAATAAAAAAAAAAAACATCCAGTTAGTAAAATTCATTTGTTTAGCTCAGTTGATTATTGCCTTTATAGCTGCCATAAATAATTTACTTATAGAAGAAATCATTCCTAGTATTTCTTTATTATTTATACACAACAATTTTAAGAACCTTCTATTTAAAAATTTATTATGGATAGAATTGTCACTCCCCTAAAATCTGTGGTGTTTCTGCCTTACCACTTAATATTGGAATACAACAGTTGAGTTCTGAAAGTCACACATGGAGTACATTCTTTGGAATCTTCTTTGTTTGATTACTGCTGAACAACACACAAAGCTTTGTATTTTTTCACCTGAATAAATAGTGCCCTGCATTTCACCCTTTGAGGTCAATACATATGTCTTACAAGACAGGCATTCTTCAGCTCTTTTCCTGCCTAGTCTATGAAAAGCAACACTCTCAGCACTCATGCCACCTGAGCAAAAGTTAAGGACTCTGCTTTTTACTCTTATTTAACAAGACCAAATGCTTGTTATCAGTAGTTTTATATATGTTTTTTTTTTCAAAGCAAGAAAGAGTAGTGTATACCTAGATGCTGCAGTCAACATGGTAATTACCAATTTGATAATCACCAATATAGTTTCAAAAGCAAATGACTTCCCAAATACTCTGAATATTTACATTTTATTGTAATAGGTAAAAACAGGTGTGCATAACAGTTCCAATATATAAATAGTGTTTGTTAATTCAATTGTTATTTGCCGTAATTACATGACTATTAGATTGCATTTTAAATTTTAAGTTGGCAGCAACTCTTTCAAAAATTTCAGCTTTCAGTAGAAATCACTGTATTTGTTATTTATAAGAGTCAACTGTGGTAGAAAGCACATGCTAATGTTTATTTTTTAAGGTATCAGATTATTTGCAACATGTATTTAGATAAAACTGTTTTGGTTGTGTCATGAATTTGACACTTTTCAAAAACAAAGTGTAACAACTACTGTGGTTGTAGAGTGCAAAACAGACTTATTATAAATTTGAGAGTCTAAAGCAGAAGCAAAAGCTTCTTTTGCATAGCTTGAATGGGTCTCCATTACTTGACCTTTTGCTAAATGTTGGGGTTATATTTTTGAATTAAGTAGTGAATGAATTTTAGGGCTTGCTAACAACCCCTACACACTGTGTATTATTTGAAATGCTCCCATAATAGTATCATTGAAAATACTTTTAAATTTATAAACTCAGATGTGATAAGAACCAAGATGGTACAAATATGTAGATGCTCTTATTTAGGCAAAGGCTAGTGTTACTATAGCACATCAACACCTTTAATCTATTTAGGAAGCTTTTTAGTGGATTATTAGTCATTGTGGACTATCCTGGATAATCCAAGATTTTTAGAAAATCCATTTTGTTAGTATCTCTTCCAAAGAAAGACTGGTAACAATCAATGGACTGCTAGGACCTTCTTGTTTTGATTTTTTACTACCTAGCTTCATCCCACTTACCTTATCATAAGCTACCCCTTCACATGCAGTGAGATTCAGCTGTCATCCTCACCAGATTACTTCATTACCCAGATGGACACGCTGTATTTTATCTATCAGAATGCTCTTTTGTAAAATGAGAATTCAGCCCAAATGGGTGGATATGAGCATCTGCATCAGTATTGCTTGTATTGGTCCCATTACTACATCCTCAAATGTTGCTCTGCAGCGACATGGATGGAATTAGAGGGGATCATACTCAGTGAAATAAGCCAGAAAGAGAGAGAAAAATATCGAATGGTTTCACTTATAACAGGACTATAGGGAGGCCGGGTGGGAGAGAGACGATCGGGGGGGTGGGGGGGGGAAGGAGGGAGGGAAGGGAAAGGGCACAAAATTGAATAGAAAAGAACACAAGGGACCATGGAGATGGATCACGGGTGAATTGGTGGTGGGCTACCCAAGGGGAATACAAAATGTAAAAGACATAAATAACAATAAAAATATATATTTAAATAAAAAAAATGTTGCTCACCTTTTATTGATATATAGCTGCAGTTGATTATGTAAGTTGATTACATCAGAAATTAGCCAATGTAGGGCCTCCCCGGTGGCGCAGCGGTTGGGCGCTGAGCTGTGGAGCTGTCGGCAGCAGCGATGCGAGTTCGACTCCCGGCCGGGGAGAGTCCCACATGGCGCGGCAGACCTCTCCTGCCTCCCCGCTGCTCCCCTCGGCAGTGTGTTTCTGATCTGCCTGTTCTGCTCCCTGCTCTGTCTCTGGTGAACCCTCTCGCCGCCCCACGCCTCTGGCCTGTACCCCAGCTTGTATGTATAAATAAAAAAATAAATCTTTAAAAAAAAAAAAAAGAAATTAGCCAATGTAGACCACAAGGCTCTACTAGAGTAATCTTTATCATCTTTTTTTGTTGATTTTGATTTTTTTTCTATTTTTATTAATTGGCCAATCACATAATTATGTAATTTGGAAAGCACAACTTTACACCTCCACATGTACACATACTTCACCTACCCTCCATCAAAACTCCAATACCAATATCTTATCACCCCCTCCCCATCATTTGTCAGTCAGTATATTTATCATAGAGCGTAAGAGTTATTTTTGTTGTATTTTCCCAGTTTGTTAACTTTGGTTATTCATATCCCATGAATGAGTGAAACCATACCAGTAACTTTCACTTTCTGACTCATTTCATTTAGTATAATCACTTCAAGATTCACTCATTTTGTCCCAAGTCACTATCTCATCTTTATAAAATAGCTGAGTAATATTCCTTTGAGGATATATTCCACTATTCTCTCTCTACACATCTGTCAATAGGCATTTAGGTTGTTTCCATGACTCAGTTATTGTGAATAACACAGAAGTACAAAAATCTTTTTGCATTTATGTTTTCATATTCTTTGAGTAAATAACGTAGTATTAAATCCTAAAAATACTTTTCTTGTGAAATTTTATATTAGACCTTCAGAAAACTGTTCAAAGATGAAGAAGTATACCCATAAGTCTTGGTTATAAAAATCTTGGAATCAGCAAATGTTGTCTAGAATATGGGGTAAAAAGAATCCCCATACACTGTTGGCGGGAACGTAGACTATGCTAGTATCTATAGGAGATAACATGAGGTTTTCCAAATAAGTAAAAATGTATCTACCATATTATTCAGCAATTCCACTCCTAAGTATCTACTTGAAGAATTCAAAAACACAAATTTAAAGGGATTTTCATGTGGCTGTCCAGTTTTCCCAGCACCATTTATTGAATAGACTGTCCTTGTTCCACTGCATTTTCTTTGCTCCTTTGTCAAAGATTAGTTGTTCATATATATGTGGCTTTAATTCTGGGTATTCTATTTGGTTCCATTGGTCTTTGGTCTGTTTTTGTGCCAGTACCATGCTGTTTTACTTATTACAGCTTTGTAGTATAGTTTGAAATCAGGGAGTGAGATTCCTCCGTTTTCTTTCTTTTTAGTCAGGAGGGCTTTAGCTATGCGGGGCTTTTTGTGGTTCCATATGAATTTCATTAGTATTTGGTCTACAAATTAGCACTCTCTTCAAACAAGCAAACATATAAAACAACAACAACAAAAATAGATGGGAACAAGAATCAAGTGGCCCTTGGCTGTTTGAACTTGGTGTTATGAACCCACACAATTTAGGGCAAATTCAGCAGTGGCATCTGGTTATGATGGTAGGGGGAAACCACTCCCTGTGGTGCAATATGGCCACTTAGTTTTCTTAAAGAATGGCTCTCACCTATGGTGAAAGGTAAGTGTCATCACAACAATTAGATTTCTCATGGTAGTAAACAAGAGCAAGACTTATGGCTGTTATCACCTGCTTCCCTTTGGCCTTCCAATTTCACAAGAGGTAACATGACAGAGGACAGTATGCTTTAAGATGTGCCCATAAACAGCGACACCTGAAGTAATCAATGGTAGTATGAAGATAAGCTTTTATTTTAATAGAAATATATTTATTTCCTATTTTGAAAAATATAAGTGACTTGACAATAAAACTAAAGATTTCATAGACATGATTCATCTAGACAAGTTCAAGTGAGTTTATTTAAGCAAAAATCATACTTGGCTATGACAAAAAAGAAACTGTCAATGTCAGAGCTGAATGATAGATGGTTGAAGAATGCTAGCATTGATTAAACTTACACACCCAAATTGGAATTCTGGCTCTGTAACTTCCTGTGTGACTGGCAAATTATCATGTCTTTGAGGAGCTATGTCTTATAAAATGAGATAAAGTAAATTTCATCATTGGATTTGGAGAATTAAAAGGATAATTCATTTGCACTAACAGAGTGTCCGTTCTGTACTAAGTACCCCAAATTAGAAGCTGCCGTTGCTTTTTACTATCATAGTGGTCTCCTTGAGGACAAAAATTTTGTACTTTTGTACTCTTACATCTCTAGATTCAAGCTCAGTACCGGCCAGCCAATGAATGTTTTTTGAATGAATGGAAGAGTAGATGAATAAATGAATGAGTCTAACACATTTGAATTTCTTATTAAGTTAAATTACTTGTATGTATTTTTTCTCCACTTTTATCAATCCAGCGTAACAAATATCACAAGTACCTACAATGTACTAAACACTTGAGTAGATGATTATTACCTTCAAAAATTTCAAAACACCTGCAACAAAATAATCCCAACAGAGAGGAGTTAGAACTGTAGGCATGTTGAATGTATTTAGAAAAGTGCTAAATCTTTAATATTTCTTGAATAATTTTAATTTCCTCCATCCCACAAGCTTGAGTTTCCCAAATTACTTACCAGTGATAATTAAATTCACTCCTCTTCTTTTACTACAAGTGACCAGACCCCAAAAGGACATACTTGGTAAACATGCCCTGAGTAATCTAGTTATGCCTGAGATTAGTCCATATTATCTCAAGCATGTTTAGAAAAACCTTTGTTCCAAACAAGTTCTGCGTTTTCTCTGTTGGGCAGAGTGACTCAGCTGGGTCGTGTGTGGCCTGTCAGCATTTCTCTATACACTCATTGCTGCTCCAGTAGATACCATGTTATCTCTAGCTGCATTTCCAGACTCCACGATTCCCCACTGATTGCCACATTTCTTCCAGATGCAGAAATCACAATTACTATTCCTCCAGGCGGTGCCAGACACCTTGAATTCTCATAGTGATCAACATATGAAGTAATCAGTGGCAAATTGGCATGGAAATTTGACTTTCTCTTCTCTTATACTAGAGTTTCAAAAAATGTTGTTCATTAATACTTTAGAGTTTCTTCAATTGTTACAGGTAGTCAAATTCCAGAGAACAGTTGAAGAGATTCTCAATGTGCTATATTTGAAATAACTCCTCACTTCCCATAACCAGGGATTTGTTACTAGTTCAGGTTTATGTATTGTACATTGTATATGGATTTGCCACCGGCACCTTAAATCCACTATTTGCAAAATTATATTAATTATGTTATCTTTCGATCTTACCTTGATTTCTAACTTCCTATCCCATTTTCTCCCAGTGCTTTATTTTATTCATTCATTCATTGATTCATTCATTCATTTATTCATTTATTGGCTCTAAGTTTGAACCCTTCCAGAATCCCTTGACTCTCCTGCTCATTAGACTCTGCTAGGTTATCAAACATACTTGAACTTCACTTATGGGCACAACCTAGGTTCATTTCATATTCCTCTTCTCCTGGAAAATTGTATGTGGGGATAAAAATTACAAGAATTGGCATTAAAGATGTAGGCATATATTAAAACTTAATTTTATATACAATGTCATTTAAAACTATTGGTGGAGAGAAGTAACTCATTAGAATTTAATATTAGATCTTTTTGGCAGGATTGGGAAAAATGGATTAGTTGGATTGGAAAGAACTAGATGCAAAGAATATAGTGATCATAGAGGGGAGTTAAAGTGAGAATCTAAAGAGATTTGTTTTTAAGGTATTTTAATACCTAAAATGAGCAGAATTTGGTACGTTCCCAATAACAGAAATGAAGAAAATTTAGAAGTTAAAGGTGACTTTGCTTTTTCTGGCTTCCAAGCGGAAGTAATAAAGTGATTATACACACAGGATCCAAAGGCCAAATACCTGGTTTTACTACTTACTTTCTGTGTGACCTTGGTACAAGGTACTTAAGCCTATTCTTCACCAGATAATAATGGTAACCAATGCATAGGAATTTTGTGTATACTAAGTAGTTAATATTTGTAAACACTTAGAACAATGCCCTGAATACAACAGACATTCATATAACTCTTTGTTGTAGCATGAAATGAACATATTTTAATGTAATCAATTGATGGTAGTGGTAACACTAACTAGAATAGGTAATAGAAAAAGGAAAACAAAGTTTGAAAAATAAGGCAGTGTTTTGATTTAGACTTACTGAGTCTGAAACAGCCATCATATATCTAGGTAGCAACATACAGCAAAATGTGTTGGGAATTCTAGCAAGGGCTCTAGCTAGAAGAAAATGAGTGGGTATGAGTGTATTCTAAAAATTGTGCTAGGATTAGGGTACTAAGCAGAAACCAGTGTGTTCAGGAATTAATTAAGTGAGACTGTAGTGATAACAAATCTAGGCTATACTTTCTAAAATCTATAGGTGAGTGGGAAATAATTATGGCAGTAGGCAGAGATGGAGAATTTTTTTAAAAAGGAAATTTGTAAAATATTTTAAATAAAAATGAAATAGACTGAACATATTTATAGGCTGAGCTAATACAAAATCAGAAGAGGATAAGAAAAGGAAAATGACAAAATAGTAATCAAAACTGATAAATATTTTCTAGTAGAAAGTTATTTATTTTGGATCAGCCACTTTTCTGAGCTCTATATGTATAAGCATCTGTATGTATATATGTATACATCTGTATGTATAAGCTCATGGGAGTCTCCAAACCAAATAAGATGGGTAGTTAGATGTGGCAGGTTAGGGTGTGCGAGATTAAACTGCTGTGTGTGTTCTTGAATCCCCGACTTCCTGGTACTGAAATTCACTTCTCTATGCATAGTTCTATTTTGCTTCCCACACTTCGCTGAAAAGAGATAATGGTTAGTGATCCTAAAAACAATAGATGGAGTGAATATTGAGACCACAAATGTAATCATCAAGAGCATCCAATAGTTAAGGATGTGGTCTTAAATCTTTGAGTAGGATTAGAAAGGAAAACATTAAATAAAAAAAAGGAAATAGAAAAGATTTCTCATAGTTCTGTTCCTGTGAAAATAGAAATGACATTATTTCTATTAAAAAAAAAAAAAAACTGAGTCCTGATATTCAGTTGTGAAACACCAGGCTTCAAAAACTTTTAATTAATTTACTGCTTTTTCAAAATATGGAAATTAGTTGGTTTTTGGGGGAAAGTGCAAAGCCTCCTTTGGCAAGAAGGCTTTGCAAATGCTATGTAAAACTAATATTCCAAGACATGAGTCCGTTTATCTACACTGATTTTAGGCAGGAAATATAATAAGATTTACTGGTGTCTCTATTTTTTTGCCACTAAAGTTAATGAGGTAATTGTTAGCAGAAACTTTTCCTAACAGCAATGTTGGTGGGCTTTAAATTCCTTGCATTTAAATTATCTTTTTGCCCTTATTTTTAGCCATGCAATTTTTACTTGAGAAAAAGAAAAAAATCTCTATTGATTCATACCAGGCTTGTAAAACGGAATGTGTGCTTCTCCTTTTTATAGGCAAATTAAATAGGATGATTATAAACAACTAACTTGCCAATGTGATAGTGCTAATCAGCTTGTTTAAACAAAACCCAAATCATGTGCCAAATACCTGCCATCTTGTTAAGAACAGTTTGTGTTCTTTGTATGTGGCCAGATTTTATTCCCCAGAGACTTGATGTTATGAGGCTGGAATTCAATTTGTATGTGGTTAGGAATGATATTAGTTCTTAGACACGCTGCCAGGACATATCTTTCCAAACAGGTGGGAGAAGGAGGTGAAGTGGAAAAACTCCACAGTGATGCTTGAAGAGATGCATAAATAGACTTATTTTTATAATGTCTTTTCAAAAATAGCCTCAGCCTTTTTCATTTTCTCAAGTGAATTGTAAGGTTGAGGACCTCTAATTGCATACTTTGTATTTTCTTTTGCTTAATGAAATGTATAGGACGTATTTCACTATTTGTGAATATTCATTTTTCATAAACTCTTTTTACATACATTTCATAAATCTATACTTGGTTTATTCATGGTTTCCCTTCTGTTAAAAAGACATTTATCACTTAAAGAAACTTATGGCACAGAAAATTTCTCTTGGAAAGAGTTAAGAAATAAATTATTTCTCTGCTTTAATATAGAGCACTGAACTGTTTCTTAAGTTGAATGGAGATAAATACTTTACCAAATGTCTGAAGTGCTGGCATCAGTGCAAACTCATCTGCATATCTATAGTGGAGATTAGGTCATTCTAGAAAACTGCATTCAGATAAAACCACACAACTTTTCATATTTATCCCTTGTAAAGTTATTTGAGTAAATCCTGAGTTTTATTGAATGTTTTTTTCCTGGTTATCCTGCCTTATGTCTGCTAATAAGAAATAAATGCAACTCTGCAAATACTTCACATTTTATATTTTTAAAGGTAAGCATATGGCATCTCCATTGTTTGCCTTTGTTAATCATTTTATCCCGGTTAATTGCTACTGAAGCTTAAGTCTTATGTCAAATAACAAGTACACCTCATTAGAAATGTGTGAAACTATCCCAGTTTTGTCTGTGTTCTGATTGAGGGAGTATTTCTGTACTAGCCTTGGAAAAGGTGACATAGTGGGAGAAAAAATGCTTAACTCTCTGGAAAGATATCATAGAAATAAACTGTGCTAATGCCATCCTTCCTAGTGAGATCAACCTCCAGCCTGACATATACTTGGTTGTCTCTTTTTAAGTCTGTTTTACCTTCAGTGACTTATTGACTGATTGAACTGAAGGGAATTCTATACCTGCCCCTCAATATAAAACCTAGCATGTGTCTACTTAATACGGAAGTTAGCAGTACACATTAGTATACACTAATCCTTATTGCCATCTATAGTTTTCTAAAATCTTTCTGATCAGCTAACTGTCTTTGATTGTACCTGAATCTCCTGATCAGTTGATGGCTGTAACTAACACTCTGTTACTTCAAGGGAAATGTCAGTGTCTGAAAGACCATACTATAGAATAATCTAGTTTACCCCCCATATCTCCTTAAAGAAAATGAAATGCTAATATAGCCCTTAGATTACACTGGTCAACAGTGAGATCATTACTGACTTAAAAAGTCCCTAATCTGTAGTATCTTGGTGTGCTGAACATGAATATAACCCTGAAAATTTTTTATTAGCTCTCATTTTGAAGATATTTCATATAATTCATTTTATATGTTTCACTGTGTAAATTTATCCAGCAGGACTGCAACAACATCCTGAATCAGCCTAGAATGATGTAATATTGTGCCGTATTGCATAATACCATCATGCACGCATCATTCAGAGTTGATTGCATCATTTTCTGATGCAATGCGGTGCTACTGCCAGGCAGTTGCTGAAGTAAGCTGACATCAGCAGTGCAATATAGAAAGCCCTGTCGGAAAGGTTGAGCATTGAAAATATTTCAGACTTTGTGTGAGACAGTTTAAGGTACTGTTCCATAGAACTGTTATTATCTTATCCATTTAGGCACAATACAGAATAGTAATGCCTTGAAAGTGCATTAATAGCGTGGAGAATTTCTGCTGTATTTGTGGGGAAGTACCATTTGCCAACCAGACAAAGAGTATCACTTCTCAAGAGAAGAAGGCTTATCATTTTTACTTCAGATGCAAGGTTGGTGACTAAGACAAGCTTTGGGCCCTGAATATATGCTGTGCTACATGTACAACACAGCTTTCACAGTGGTTAAATGGCAAAAGACCATCAATGCCTTTTGCAGTCCCCTTAGTGTGGAGAGAGACATGCAAACACATAAAAGACTGTTATTTCTGCTTGGATCCTCCTCTTTCTGATGGAGTAACAAAGCAAAAGAAGTCAAGAATAGTCTTCCCAAACATTCTGTCTGCATTGAGATGACCGGTTTAAAAACTTGCTGCAGGGTGATGCGAAACAATCATGGAATGCTTTTCGCCTAGTGTCTACAAACTTTCTTGGGAATGTTAGGGCAGAAAACTACAAGGAACTAGTAGAAGACATGCTGATGCAGTGTCAGAAAATTGGCTGCAATATATCTCTAAAGATCCACCTCATTCCCATCTGGATTTCTTCCCTGAAAAGTGTGGTATGGTTAGTGATGAACATGGCAAATGTTTTCATCAAGATATCACATCAATAGAATAAAGATACCAAGGAAAATGGTCCACTACAATGCTGGCTGACTACTGCTGGACACTCCCCAGAGATGCTCCTGAACATCTGTACAAGAGACAAGCGAAGAAATCTAAGAAGTAGTCTATAACTTGATTTTTTACAGGTATTAACCGTATGCATTTGGCATGCATTTCATGATGTAAACATCCATTTATTGCAGATTACAAAAATAACTAGAGCCAAAATTAGAATTTGACTGTCATATTCATGTTGAGCACATACAAATTGATAGGAAATGACTTTTATTTCAGTAACATGACTTTTGTAAAATTTGTTGACCAGTGATTAGCATGAATTTCACGATGAAAACATCAATTTATTGCAGATTACAAAAAAAATAGAGCCAAAATTAGAACTTGACTGTCATATTCATGTTGAGCACATACAAATTGATAGGAAATGACGAATTTTATTTCAGTTATATGACCTTTGTAAAAAAATTGTTGAACAGTGTTATTGAAATGGTAACAATAGCATGTCTTTAGCCCAAATAGCACTTTTCTTGATTGAGAATAAAACTTTTAAGATTGAGTTTAAATTAAATGCTATAAAATAAAACCTATAAACAAAATCTAAATATTTTTAGAAATTCATAAATATATCTACAGAATTATCTCTGGTCTCTGCCTTTTCTCTTCTCTGTTTTGTGACATCTGTGAGAGACTCCCTACTGCTGCCCGTTTGTCCCTGTTATAACTAGTGGTCTTGACTCATCCCAACCATCAGGAAAGTAATCTAACTTCTGTTAGCTATTTCAGAACACTGTCATCTGCTTTCTAAATTTAAAACCAGGTAAAATAACACATGCACATTTGTTACTGTGAAAAAATAGATCTCTTTTCTCAGGTCGTTTTCCCTGAAATTGTGATACTCCTTGACACTCTCTGTTGGCTGCCCAAGCTGTTCTTAATGGATCTAACTAACTTAAAATAGTTGTAAATATCAGAGCAGTCTTTGATGCTCTAGGAAAAGTCCAAGTGAGATGGTGGTAAGATCATGTGCTAAGCGCTCATCTTCCAGGGCCGTCCTGTCTTTTCCATTTAAAATATGTGACTTTAGTGTGAACCTTTGACACCTCTATGTTTCTTATATTAATAATTAAATAAGTTAGTGAATGTGAATATACACCAGTGTTTGGTACATAGAAAGAATAAATGTCAGTTTTCAATTCCCGAGGTTTTTATATACACATCAGCTCAGTCCATAGTCTTTGCTTCAACAGACATCTGGAAAACCATTATACACCATAACTCTATGAGAAAGCTCAGAAGAAACACTGACAGCTTTATATGTTTAATTCCTAAAAGAACAAAATTGTTTGTAAGACTGATTTACTGGTCTAGTAAGTTCCCTATTATAGTCACAGTTACATCAAGAAACAGTCATATCCCAGAAAGCCCATAGAAAATCTTAGAAGTGATGCTAAGAATTATTTATCATTCTTTTAACCCAAAATTCCCTTATTAATGGATAGTTTGCACATTCAAATTTCTCTTCACTGTGTTTCATGTATTATGTGAAATATAGTATGTGTCAGTTTTGATAGTGCAAATGAAACTGTGAGTTGTCAAAATATGTTAAGAACATTGATAATTAGATATGATCTAAAGACCGAAAGACATAAGAACAAGAAATAAGTGAGAAATTGTGGCAAAAGGCAAGGAGAAGGGGCTAAGAAGAGTAACTGAGGTACTTACTTATTTTTCTTGAATTTTAGATGTATTATCATATTTTGGTAGTTTCAGAGACTGTGAAGCATTTATTTGCTTAAAAATAACTGCAATACAACCATTAAATATACTACAGAGACCTAAATATTCACGGTGCTCTACAATCTATCATATTCAACTTTTCCAGCTTTTTGTCACATTCTTCCCCTATAGGTGCACAATTCTACCATCTCAAAAGATATACCTCTCCCAGTGTTGCCTTTACCATCCTGCCATTACTCTCCTCTTTCTATGATTGCTGTAACCTATCTTCAACTGATAATATCCAGCCATTTTCTATATAAATCAAGATTGAGACAAATTTAGAGACTACCCTCATGTCTAAGGAAAGAAGCAGAAAATATAGATTATTCCTTTAAAAGCTTATTAGTATAAAGAAAGAGAAAGATGGAATGACACTGAGAGCTTATAAGGAAATTTTCCTTTATCTTCTCTTTTTGTCCATAAGGATATTTAGAATTTAACATTAGATCTAGAAGGTTACATAATAGAGAGGAAGAGAAAATTGTGTGAGTTAGGCGAAAGAGGAAGCTTGATAGAGAAGAACTGAAAAAGGTGAAGATAAACTGAATCAACATAAAGAGTGGGATGTAGCTAGAGTTGAAGTGGCATGTGATAAGGCCATAGTTATTCATCTACTCAGGGAAGTAAGGAGGGACATATGAAGGAAGTTATAGATAGGTAAAAGGTGGAGAATTTCACTGAATTCATATAAAATGAAATGCATTTTCTCAGTAACATAACTGCTGAAAATGAGAAATGTAGGCAGGAATGAAGGTGGACAATAAGGAGGGTCAGAAAGTTCTAGAAGAGCTATCATAGGAAATAAGATATATTGTCAGCTGAATTTAAAGAATGCCAAATTAAATTGAAGACCTGGCTGAGATTAGATTCATGTAGAGATGATGCAAGTTGTGCTTAAAGAAACTCATTTTTGTTAATATCTAAGAATAAGACATGATGTAGGATGGTTACATTTTATGGTTAGGTTCATGATAGCTATAGCAGATAATAGACATAATTACATATCAGTGTTATTGTTGGCAAAAGATCAAACATTCCTAAAATTGCAGAAGCAGCATGTATTTCTTCAAGTCTTTAATTTTAATAAAATGGATAAATATTGGTTGCTAAAACAATCTAATGTAATGCCAGCCCTGCCTGTCCTAGAGAGAATTATATCTGCAGATGATCCATGCACTTTTAGAGATGTCAGTTAATTCTAACTCATACTGTTTTGTAAAATGTGGTATACCTGGTTTTACATTAAGGAACGATTCAGTTAATGAGACTTAAGATTAAATGGTTATTTCATCATTTTAGAAGTGACCACAGAAATTGGATAAGGCATATCTAGTTTTTGTATAGATAGGAGAGCACAAAGCCATTATCTTTTTTTTTTTTTTTTTACATACAAGCTGGGGTACAGGCCAGAGGCGTGGGGCGGCAAGAGGGTTCATCAGAGACCGAGTAGGGAGCAGAACAGGCAGATCAGAAGTACACTGCTGAGGGGAGCAGGGGGTGAGGCAGGAGAGGTCTGCCCCACCATGTGGGATTCTCCCCAGGCAGGTGTCGAACTCGCGTCGCTGCTGCCGACAGCTCCACAGTGCAGCGCTCAACCGCTTTGCCACCGGGGAGGCCCCAAAACCATTATCTTTAGGCTCTATCTAGGTTCAAGTAGAAACTACAAATAATGATAACAAGACAGAAGTGGTATAGGGAAGGGCAAGAGTTCTAACAGTTTATTTCTTAGAAAAAAGAAACAAATTGTAACCTTTTTGTTTATTACATAGCAGGAGAGTAGAATAACAAGTGAAGAATTTATTCCAACATTTATAATTGCATAAATGATTAGAAATTCATTTCTTATTCACCAAATAGCCCTGAGAAATTCCAGGTTAGAGGAAAGTTCCATTTAGTCATTGAAGGACTCTAGTTAATGAAGTCTCTATCACCTTCAAGACATGACTTCCAAGGTTGTATAGTTGTCTGCTTTCAGTGACAGAATGAGCAAGACAATGGAAATTGATTTAGGGGAAATGTAATGGGCCAGTCTAGAAATGTTGCACATTTAATAACAGATGCTACCATTCTATTATTTAGAATTTGGATAATTGAAGGGAAGTAGAAAATGCAATCGAGTTGTAAGCCCAGGAAAAGAGGTGTGCACCAACTGTATTTTTTTGAACGTATCATACTAACAGCCAAATAAGAGGTGTGGCAACAACAATTGGTATATTGGTCCAAACCATCTCTAATCCCAATCTCCACATAATGTTTGGAAATACTTGACTCATTTCCTTCTAATTCTTATTTGAATATTTTTTTTTTAGATTAAGAAATCAACAGTTAACCTAGTTATGCAGTATTAGGAAGCTGTTGTATGTAATTCAAGTTCACCAGCTCAGTATCATTACTGTAAGTGACCCATAATGATAATGAGACAACAGAAAATTCTTAGATAAAGTTTTATCCCCACTGTGATTAGGAACTGTAAAAATTGTGAGTGCATTTTGATTAGAAAGTCAAAGAATATTTATTTGTGAAGATAGTGGAATTTGCATGATTTTTCCTTTTTTAAAATCTCTGCTATTGCTGCATTATTACTTATGCAATAAACTGAAAAATCTTACCTTTTATTTATTTTTTTTAAATTTAAATATATATTTTTATTGTTATTTATATCTTTCACATTTTGTATTCCCCTTGGGTAACCCACCACCAATTCACCCGTGATCCATCTCCGTGGTACCTTGTGTCCTTTTCTACTACATTTTGTGCCCTTACCCTCCCCCTCCCCCCACCCCCCCCAGGTGTCTCTCTCCTATTTGGTTTCCCTATAGTCCTGTTATAAGTGAAACCGTTCGATATTTTTCTCTTTCTTTCTCGCTTGTTTTGCTGAGTATGATCCCCTTAATTCCATCCATGTCACTGCAAATTGCATGTGTTTATCTTCTTTGAATGCTGAATAGTATTCCATTGTGTATATGTACCACATCTTCTTGATCCAATCATCTATTTTTGGACATCTGGGTTGCTTCCATACCTTTGCTATTGTGAACAAATTCTTGCCTTTTAAATGAGTACAAATTTCTCAAATGGGCATACATCAAGATACCATATTTCATCTTTAAATGTCTGCTGTGAAATTTTCAAAATTCAAATTATAATTCTCTGATAATCCTAACTCGACTTTGAAAGAAGGTTCCCATAAGAAAGTATACCCAAATACATTCTTTGAAAATTGTCATCATTGATGGCCTATGCTACTATGTGATCTATGCTGCCTCAAGAAACTATTGTTTATTTTTCTCATATTTGAGAGTTGACTTTAGGTTACTGTATCTTAAAACATTAAAAAAATTAATTAAAACATATGACATTTTTCCAGAAATGCTGTAATGTCTAAGGATTAAATGAAAAAATGATTTTTACTAAGTTGTGACCTCACAAGTTAGCACAAATTTCAAAGGTTGAAGGAATAAAAGTTTTGCCAAAGGAAAGGTTTTCAGAGAGAAAGAGGAATTTAAATTTAAATCATTATCCTTTTCTGATACCTTCTCAACATTCAAGTTACATCAAATTATTGATAATCATAGATAACAATACATGAAATTATCGCCCTAATAATTATAAGGAGAAAGTTATAAAAATTTACATACATTAAATTGTTATCTGCTGAGGGACAGAGGTTATATGCATCTGTGCATATTTGTATGTTGTATTAGCATACATATATATATAGGTTTCTGGTTTCCATAATAATTTGTTAAGTGCAACTTTCTGAATGGATTATGCCACAGTCAGTTTTGATAACATTGTGTAGATAACTGGATATGTGATGAGCTTTCTGGCTTTGTTCTTTACCATGGAATGTTGATTTGGTCATTTTGGTCACTTATAATTCCATCAGCATATCTCCTTGTTAAAGAATTTGTTGTTGAACTTTAGCTTACACAAAATTTACTTGGATAACATATTAGAAGTACATATTTTAATAAAATAAAATAAAATGAGTAGCATGAATACACATTTATAATACACATCTCCCCACAGCACTTGATATATGGATGTCAGGGAACACTGCTTCAAGGAGGACATCAAGGAATATTTCTAGTTTCAAATCTTTTGTCATGCATTTTACATTGAGGTTGAAGTGAAAGGAATATTTTGGAACCTTCCAAATTTTTATTTAACCTGAATTCTGTGGTGACATATGGAGACTGTGACTAGTAACCCAGCTGTTTTGCTTTTGAATATAGAACATCTAAGTTTTAGAATAGGGACTAGCAAACTATGATCTATTAATCAATCTAACCTTCTGCCTGGTTTTGGAGGGTCTGTAAGCTAACAATGAGTTTAATATTTTGAAATGGCTAAAAAGTTTAAGATAATATTTCATGACATGACACTAGATTAAATTGCAGTGCTCATAAATAAAGCTTTACTGGAACAGAGCCATGCTTATCTTGTTATGTACAATAATATCTATGCTTGTTTGTGCACTGTAATGGCAAAATGGAGTAGCAACCACAAAGATTATATGTGGTGTGCTCTCTTCACTTTGTGTTGCTACTCAGTACACTACCATTCACAGTGACAAAGTTATAATTCTATAGTATTTCAAGTGCCAATATGGCAATACCACGACATTGACTTTTATTATTTGTGTTTATTATGCAGTGTCACAGTTGTGCAGAAATCACACAACATACGTAAATATCACAAAACTAAACTCTCATCCCAATATTCCCAACCCATTAGAAAGTAACAGACAGAAAAAAATAGAAAATTAAAATATAATGCCTCATCATGACATAATTTCTTCATCAAAATAAAAAGTGAAAATGCATTTTAAAGTACATTTCTGAGGCACTCGTTTGTAAGGCAAGGGAAGAATATCATTTGTCAGTGTTGAGTTATTTAAGTAATTTGTTTGCAATAACTGAAGAAATTACCCAGAGAAAATAAACTTTTTAAAAATAATTAGTATTTGTAAGAATGATTGCTCAAAGAATTGAGGATGTTGGGAACAATATCATTATCAGCCAAAAAAAAACCAAAACAGTTGATTTTAAGTGGTTTCCTTGGTTATTGATCAGTCAATAGATACTTATAACTACCCAATTTTTATATATTTGAGGAAACAATTCCCAGTGTGAAGAGACTGAATAACTAGACCCCATGAATGATCTGCATGGAAAAACTCCTGGCAAGAAATTTTTAAGGAGTTAAGAAAACATTAATTCAGTATAGCCTGATGTGGAATCAGCTAAGATTTTGTAACTAATGCTATTGAATATACGTATAGAGAAAGGATTTTTTGTAAAAATTTACAATTCTGAGAAAATGAAAAGGTATTTAAAGTATTATTTGTCGCTAGCTATTTTGTGGGAAATATTTGAATCCATAGCGTACTACTGAACTAATACTGTTAACAATTAACTTCATTCTCTCTGTGACCATAACCATTGTCCATGAATTTTTGTCAGAAATGGAAGCTGAATATCTTGAATTGACTTCTATGCAGGAATTCAATGGCTTAACAGTGGTCTAATTTTATGAGTTTTCATTTTTAACTCAGGGCTGAGACTGAAAATTTTCTGAACAGGACAAAAACCTTCAACCACCATTTTAATATATTAAATAATTTTGGAAGTTAGCTTTCCTTTATACCTTATCATGTTATTTAATGAGCCAACCCAAACTTAAAAGGAAACCAGTGCTTATATGTTTAACATTTTACTTCAGTAAAGTCATTTTGATAACAGTTTCTATGGTTTAAAACAAATGTACTACTTTTCTACTTCTGTGTAATAAATTACTACAAACTAAGTAATTTAAAGCAATACCCATTTATTACCTTGCAGTTCTATATGCTGAAATCAAACTATTGGCTAGGCCAAGTTTTCATATGGAGACTCTTGGGAAAAACCCACTTCTAAGCTCATTCTTCTTGTTGACAGAATTCAATTTCTTTCACTTATAGGACAGAAAATCAAATTTCCGTGATGGTTTTAACCAGGAAAAACTCCCAGCTTCTAGTAAGCTGCCCACATTTATTGCCATATGGCAATAAATGGTCTTCAAGCCACTGATGCATCAAATACCCATTCTTAGAATCTTGGACTGTTTTTTTTTTTTTAAATCTCTAAGCTCTAGACAAAATTTCAAGGACTTATTTGGTTAAATCTAAATGTAGGATAAAACTCATCTTATTCGTAGTTCCAACAAATACACACAATGTGTATGCCAGAGAGTTGAGATATTGGGAGCCTTCTTAAAATTCTATACACCTTATACAGTGATGTCAGGTATTTTATGTATTCCCTGTGCTGTCAAATGGTGAATTAAAAGGGGTATATTCATTTCCATATTTGTAGAAATATTTCCTGAGCTCATATTATAGGTCTAGGAGTGTTTTTCAGAACTATATATAAGTACAAAGAAGTTTTCATACCAAGCAATGAATGTGCTCAATTAAAATAATAAATATTGTAGACAGTTATCAGTATTTGGCAATACCTATCTGTGTGAAAGGGCATTTTTTAAATACTAAATATTTAAAGTCATATTAATTATTGCATTAATAGATACACATTGCAACTAATTTGGATGATACACAAAAATATATGAAAAATTAAAATATTTTTAATAAAATGCAAGAGATTTCATTCTTGTTAGTATACCTCTCTTACAAAAATTGAATTAATTATTTTTTTAATTTATCAATAATTTTTTGTTATATAATTACCCTCATATAATATTTGTGTCTTGACTCACAAAACTTAAAATACTTATTATCTTTCCTTCTGCAGGAAAATTTCCCACCCCTTTCTTTAGAGTCATTTAACTAGCTATGGGGCATGATGACAGTGATAACCTACATGTTTTGATGCTCGTTCCTGTGTGACATCTATATAGTACTGGCTATTCATGTATATCATTATGATTTCCATCTCTTCATATCTCTTTTTACATTTGCTTATCCATACATCTTTAATCCTATATTTGATTAACCTCTATTATCAGTTTAATGTTCTAAAGCTTTCAGCACACATTTATTTTCTATTAATAAACTTCATATTAATTTATTTGATATTATCTCGTTAGAATGTTGGTATACATGTACATATGTATGTCAAAATGGTTCTGAAATAATAAAATACAGAACTAGTGAGAGTTTCCATCTTTTATTCAAATTTTATTTACTCACACTCAAATAGTTTCCTTTTTAAATCTGTTTGCAAAAATATCAGATTTGAAATGGAACTATTGTGGAATTATTGAAATTAATAGACTGACAACTCCCTTAAGAAAGATTCAAATTGGCAATATTAAGATAAATGTAGGTATACTTCAGACAAATGAAGTTCCTTCTTAGTGTATTTTCATCTGTGACTTTCATTTTCAGAAGGGCATACTTCATGATTTCTAAAGATTGTCTTTTTCACTGCCATGATTTCTATTTTTGAATACTGAAGTATCCTAAATTTGTTCCTGAAGAAGCTCTATCTATCTCCATACCTTAACATAATAAAGGCTAAATATGATAAATCACACAGCTAACATTGTATTCAGTGATGAGACAGTAAAACCTTTCCCTGTAAGATTAACTGTAAGACAAGGATGTCAACTTTTGCCATCATTGTTTCAATATAGTATTGGAAATCCTAACTAAAGCAATTAGGCAAAATGTAGTCACGAAGTTTTCCTATTTGTTTTCAATAAGTTCTTCTTTTGAGCTGGAAAGATCTGATCAATCCATGCTTTATGCATTTACATTTTTGTTGTCTTTGTAAACCACTTACAAAAGAGACCAATCTAGTAAGAAAAGACACATTCTTTGTCTCACTACTCCTAATATCAACATTGTGAGAAACACTTTTATATATTGTTGCTCTCCTCATTCATACTTTTATTTTTTTCATTTTTAAAAAAGATTATTTAGCATACAAGATGGGGTATAGGCCAGAGGTGTGGGGGGTGAGAGGATTCACCAGAGACAGAGTGGGGAGCAGAACAGGCAGATTGACTGAAATACACTGCTGAGGGGAGCAGCGGGCAAGACAGGAGAGGTCTGTTGTGCCATGTGGGAAGCTCCCTGACAGGGTATCGAACTCATGCTGCAGTGGCTCTGGATAGCTTCATAGTGCTGAGACTCAACCTACTGCGACACCTGGGAGGCCATTTTGTTCATGCTTTTAATATCTCACTACTCCTAAAGCTAAAAAGATTAATTGAACCAGTTTGTTCCATTGTTCTTTCTTTTTTTGAGAATGTGTTCCATTTTCATTCTGCTTTACTAAATGTAAGCAAACTGAGTCAACATTTCACATGATGCCTGACATTTATATAATTAGATTTAATGTACTTTTAATAGAGCAAACGACTCTTCATAGAGAAATATAATTGGGAAAGACTGTCAGTAATTTTATTATTATAAATTTTGCCAAGATCTCATTGTAAATTAGTGTAAAACATTTATGAAAAAATCCTTCCTTGTTGGCATTACTAACATAGTAAAAGGGGTACATGTAGACCTACCTGCCCAAACAACTTTCTTTCAATGGAGGGAATCATTAGTGTAATTTTCAATGTTGTTATAGCTTTCTCTACTTATAATCACATACACACAAATAATCTAAATAACAATTAGTAAAAAAACAAATAAAATTTAAGGTCACTACATCCTGAGAAAGTGCCCTGATTTCAAATTCATAGTTACTAATAACTGATTGTGCAACATAAGATATTAAAATAGGTGACTATAAGAATTATTTTCAAGTAGAAAAAAACACATTTAAAGACGAACATAGAGAACTAAGGCATAGTTAATTTGTCATCTGATCTGTAGAATATCTGCTTTAAAACTGTACAGCTTACACACACAAAAAAAATAAATTATTTTTGCTATTATAAATTTTGTGACCACTAACACTTCAGTAACAGCAAAAAAGTATGTTAAAACAAAATGAGCCCAATAAATGCTATAACTAAGGCAAATATACTCTGATAGCCAACTTTTTGCACTTAGGTATCAGTCAGTAGTGAGAAATTTTTTTTTTTTTTTTTTAGAGTTTAGCTGTTTTATTCTTGCACATGTTTTATATTTGTTAAAGGATGTGGTTCCTTTGAAAGATGTTTTGACTTACAGCGTCCCTGCTGTATGGGTAAATGAAAGCAAATGATGCTGTTGTAAAGTATAAAGACAAAAGAAAAATTTGCCAAAGTTGCAAGTAAGTATAAACCTGTAATACATATGGATAATCTGAGTCAAATATCAGCGTTGTCAGAAGCACTTTTATATTGTTGCTCTCCTCATTCATATTAATATCTCACTACTTCCAAGGCTAAGAAGCTTAGTTGAACCAGTTTTTTCCAAAGTTTGAACTGCTTCTTCAATCTAAGTGGATCAGTGTTTCACCTACCCCAAAATAGAGTCACATACAGGGCAATCTGATTCAGTAAAGGCCATGCTATTGTGCCATTTAGAAGTTAGATCAAATGTATGTAACACACACACAAACACACACACACACACACACACACACACAGACGTTGGGGTCAATTAGATATAGTGCTAAACAGACTGGTTGAACAAGAATTTTGTTTTGCCAAGTCAACACTTCATAAAGTGATCCATATTTCATTCATGTCTGTGGCACTATGCAAAATACTTTAAACATTGCCTCAACTTTACAGGAATTCAAGACATATTTGAGGAAGAAGGAAAGGAAGATTAAGATGCAGTTTGGGCCATTGCATAATGGGGACACCACTGTTAAAGTCTTTTTAAATAATAGGAACATATTTCAAGAGTCAGTAAAGTGAAATAGTTAAGAGCATAAACTCTGGAATCAGAATTCCAAGTCTTAAAGCTGTGTGACCTCAGGCAAGTTGTTTAGTGCCTATACACCTCAATTTATTCATCTATAAAGTAGAAATAATACTACTGCCTTTCTAATGAAGGAATTAAATGAATTAACATGTGGAAAATCCCTATGACAATTATTTAAGTACGTAATATATGTTAGCATCTATCCTGGCTGCTACTGTGTCAGGATACACTAGCAACTATACGTACTATTCATGGCTACACATGTAATGTAAGTAGTGTATGACTGACTGACTTCTCGTTAGATCTTTGATAAACAATAAAATTTAATTGTTAATAGGCAACAATAAATTTATCTAAATGTCACCTGGAGATACTGATCTCAGAATTATAAGAAAAATCATGTTTGGATTACAAAAGACAGTGATGATAATAGAGTAATTGAAAGAAAACTGGTGGGATTAGAAATTAAGGGCTAAAGAGAGAAGAAAGCCCTGTAACCAGCTATTTTCAGGGTTGAAAAGTCAGACCAAGGAAAACTGGGAGAGAATTTTTCTGAACTTCATAATATTTGAGGTCTAGTGTGAAGGTAAGTGAAGCTATTTTCTCAATGGCTAGGATGGTTGAGGAAAATAGTTTTAACTTTGTCCAAGGAAAACAACAGACAGAAACCAGAAAAGGAAATTAAATTTCTTAGGGATTCCAGAAAGAGACAAACTTGAGGTGGATAGAAAGAAGCTCGAGTAAATATACTAGAGAAGTAGATTTTGATTCTAACTCTGCTATGAAGTTGCTGGATGATTAGGTCAAGTAACAGTTTCTTTGAGCACTTTCTTACATTTAAAATAACTATATTGAAATATCAAACATTGTACATTGATGAGTCTGGGATTAAATTTGAAGAAACAACATGAGATTTTTTGGTCCATGGCATTTAAAAAAATTTGAATCTAGAAGTCTTAAAGAGGAGTATTCATTTCTGATTTTACATGGGAACTGTTTACTCAACCTATGTCTACTTACCCATACATTTGCTTGCCTGTGACAGAATTTGAATTAGAGAACTCTCTATCTCTCTGTTATCTTTCTTCTTCACTCTAAAATTCCACTGATCTCCATGCATAATGACAGAGTGAAAAATAATGCTGGCCAATTATTGAGTTCCTTTTGTGTGCCTGAGCTTAACATGTAGAGGATTCTTAAAGAATAAGTACCATTATACTTATTTTAATGATTAGGAAACCAGGGACGAGAGAGGTTAAGTGACCTATCGAAGTCCATGTGGCTTTTAAGTAGTATGATCAGGGTCCTATTTCCCCTCTAAATGTGATCAAGGTTAGAAGTGTTGCCATTTTTCCATACTTCTTTACCATGAAATTTACTAATTCCATTTCTAAATTATGGACCTAAAAGGTAGAAATACTTAGTTACATGGAGATGTTCTTTTCTAGAGTGACATCTTTTCTAATTATGCTAGAAAAATGAATCACTACCTTTCATCAAGAAATTTCCTTTAAGATTAAACTTTCCATATAGGCTTACAAGATACCTTCTCACACAGACGTTGTAGAACACGAGTTATGAATCTTTTCTTCTTGTTTAAAGTTGATTAAAATGTGAAGATGGACTTATTGTCCTGGTATGTAGTTACATATTTTGCTTGCATTTCTAAATTAGATCATTCTCCATGGTTAAATTACAATGTTAGTAATGAAAAACCTGGTTCAAACTTCCATCCAAAAGCTAGGAAGGATGGGGGGATGGAGGTAAATAAAAGAATAATAACAACTCCTGGAGGTTCACAAATGCTGAGGCTGTGGTTATGAGGTAACCACAGTTCTTGAAAGCTAAAAGAACAAGTTGCCTCACAACTTGACTCATTTATGTATTTAAGGTATTTGGTTACTTTCAGTAGTCATATTTTCCTCCTATTCCATTTTTATCTCCTAACATCTGCTCCTTAGGAACTATTATATGTAAGTATGTTTAGCATGCTGAAGAAAAAAAATTGTTATTGTTAATATTACAATGCCAGTACAGCTGAAATAGAATAGATTAACACTATTAAGCCTCATGTTTCATCAAAAACATTAGGTAAGAACTAATTCCAGAATCTAGGTGATGTGTGATTACATAATATGATGAAGACCAAGTAACAATGGCAGTCTCCATTTCTTAAATGCTAACTTGAATCTGCAGTACTGTCTGAATGGGAAAAATCTTGTTTTGAGTTTAAATTAAATGTGTAAGTCAATAATTATGACTAATTGTATAGTCCATACTTAACAATTTTCAATTATTTTCTTCACTAAAATGAGCAAACTCTAAACTTAAAAATCAGTAACCAAAAATACTGCAGTAAAACCAAAGGTTTTTTATAAATAAGACACAGACATGACTTAGAATGTTTTTTTTCTTCCATGATAACAATTCAACAAATCAGCCAGTCATTTATTATAAAATGATCTGTAGACCTTTAAAATTAACAAAAATTATAACAAAATTTCTGCTGTGTTTATATATATATGACGGTTTGACTAATACTGTATTTCAAACCTTCAGCTGAAAATTTTCTAGTGCCACTATTTCCTTCCCTGTCCCTAGTGAGGTGTCCAATCAGGGGTATCCTTTCATCCATTAGTTCTTTAAGAGCCTGTATTTGCCAAGCACTGTGCTTGGTGGTGGGGGACAGTAGTGAGACAAAGAGTTGGTGGATTAGAAGATGGTGTAATAAATAACAGAATGAAAAATAATACTAATTACTAAGTTCCTTTTACATGCTTGCAATTAACCCCCAGAACCTTACATATAATAACATTATATTTATTTTCCTGTGACAGCATCTGAGTTTGAGAGTTTGAGATCTCTCTACTCCCTTCCTATTTTCTTTTTTTTCCACTCTAAAATTTCATCAATCTTTATGCATCATGATAGATTGAAAAATAAGCTGGCTAATTATTGCAAGGAAATGCAGAAGTTAACATAATAGACTGGGGATGAAAGAATATTTCAAGAAAGCAGAGACTGGAGCAAAAGTGTAGAGGAGAAGAATAAAAATGGTGTTAGTGGATCACGAAGTAAAAAGAAGGGGTCTGGAGATATGGGCAAAGGCTAGGTATGAGGACCCTGTTGACTGACTTGGGCTCCTGTAGGGACTCATTAAGGAGTTGAAGTCAGAAGAATTGAATTTTCCAGCAGTGCACTAGGCATCTGTATGCAATTCTGAGAAAAGAATGCTCAAGCATTAAGCAAGAAGCCAGCAAGAGTAGAAGTATCTTAACTAGGCTGTTCTATTTTCCTTAGAAAATAAAATGTTTTCTAAAACATGGGGAAAATTTAAGGAGATCAGAAAAATCCCACAAGGCATCATCAGTAGCACCAAGGATAACATTATGTGCAACCAGGATTTGTGGAGCACTTGCTTCTTACCACCACTCAGCCAGGTATTTCCATGCTCCAGTGCATTCCCCGCTGTGACTCTGAGTTAGTACTCCTATCTTCCTTATGTTTAAAAAAAGTCACACAGTGAAGAAATGGGTGAGCTGATCTCAAAGCCAACTATTTTTTTAGAGCTATGTCTTAACTATTATGCTATGCAACCAACCTTTTGAAATTTGATAACTTTAAGTTTGCATAAAATAATGAAGTCATGACTTTTAGAATAAGAACTGAATACATTTCTCTCCTAAAAGAATGAAAGTAAGCTGCTTTGTGACTTGCTTGATAGAAGCACTTAATTTCCAAGTTTATAGTCATTGTGCCTGCATACTAAGAAAGAATCTGCTCACATCCTAGCAGAAAGAAGCACAGAGCAGGACTTGATTACACTTATGAAGTCTTAGGGTACACACATTTCAGCACTTATTTTCTCTTCACCTTTATCTATTGTTGACTTTTCTTTCCCTCTATATTATCGCTGATCTGTTGCTATCTGCCCTAGCCTCTTGGGATAAAAGTTGTCTGAAAAACTGATTTGAACAGTAATATTTGTTAGTGACTCAGTGAGGTGTTCCTCCTGTAGGATGTGTTTGTGTTGAGATTGGACTGTAAGGATACAGAGTAGAAGAGAGAGAAAGGCTGCAGATATGCTTGTAAAAGATTGCTTCTTAAAAGAACTAACTCTGATTTTGAAATCATCACTTGGTATGATTAGTTTAAACATTCAAAGCACATAGGAAATATCCTTATTCAGATGCCATCCTTCAAAGCAAACTTCTGATTATAATTTTACTTAAGATTGTTGATCTGCCTAGAGAGAATGTTCTGGGTAAAGGATGGAATACCTGCACATGTGGACAGGTATAGTTCACAACTTTCATGCTTAAAATAGCACCTGATTACATATCCATGAGGACTGGTTAACTTATCAGTTCCTAAGACATAAATCCATTCTCAGAATGCCCAAAAGTCAAATTTCTAAGTCTAAAACACTGAGTATAGGCTGGAGTCATGGTGAATCAGTCAAGGAAAATGCTCTTCTTTGAACTATTTGATGGTAATCCAGTTTATTTACCTATATTACCCCCCTAATTTTGCTCTGTCTCCCTGCCCCTTGGAAAGTCTTATAAGACCTGTTCAGAAAGTCAGATTGGAAGGGAGGTAGAGTTTTAAGAAAGAAGACTTTCCCATTACTTCTAGATCATGCCACATAAGAAAATGAAGCTAGTTTTGCAAGTGTACTATATTTGAAAGTCTGCATTGACAAATTTTGACATTATCCAAAGGAAAATATCAATTTGGATGGCTCACAGTTTCTTGTAAGTGCATTTAATCAAAGAATTTATTTTAAATATGCCTAGCATATTTGCTATATCCCACCTGGCAGAATCTTGGCAAAGTTAGGACTGCTGATAGTCTTACTAAGACCTCCTAATTTTTGAGGTCATTCCCTCAATAAATATCTATAAATATCTGTCTTACTCAATAAATACGATTTTTAAAGTTTTTCTGATCAATCCAAATTAAGAAATAGATGCTCAAAGTTCACTATATACATATTAATGGTTCTGAAATGTGACTGTGTGATTTGGATGGAAGACGGTAAAAGAAAGTCAGAGTACTTTTCTACTTCCATATGACCCAACCTTCAAGATAGAAGAAAAAATGACAAGTTGGCTTATATCCTGTCTATTTTAATCTCCCTGTGTATACTCCCTGGTAATAAGCAGTTCTGTTTGCTGCTGATAATAACAGATTAAGCAATATTTTCCACAGAAAGGATCACTTTGTGTTTTGTAATGGCATGAATTATTTTTCTTGTTTCTGATGTGGAAATAGCAAGCTTTATAACTTCCCGAGGGTTGTCACAAATACTGTACTTTTGAAAGACCATAATGAGTCTATAGTTTGTGTTGTCAACAAAATGTATTCCATTGTTCATCCATTTAGTTAACATGGGTGTATGCTTTTCAAATAAAAATAAAATAAATAATGTGTTTTTTAAACCAAATTGGATTTAGATATAGAAAATACACATTTCCCTTGAATGCACATCTTCCTTAAAGATTGACTATGTGAGTACAATATAATTTCTTTATAATGTTGCCATTTATAATTTAATATAATATTATTTTAATAAGTTTTTTTTTATTATCCCCCTTTTTTGGGTGAATTTTAACACCTAAGGGTCCCAAGGCTAATTAATGTGAACTATATGTAGAGTCAAGGCCAATAATGTTTCCATCAAACCATCTTACTTTACAATCATATCAATGTAACCATGACATAGCAAACATTTAGTGTCACAATTGCTGTTTTGGGAGGAACTTGATTTGATTTTAATTATGTCAGAATCAGAAAATAACTCCTCTGTTTATAAAACTACTATGATTATGTTCATGGGACTAAAAGAATGCAAGAGGTTATTAAGCTCCAAAGGAAAGTAAGAGAATAAACCCTATTCAGTAAAATAGGAACAGAGTAGGAAAACTTGATAGTTACATTAACAGTACCTTTACTACTTTGAAGCAGTCCATTAATACAGTGAGCCTTTTTTTTTTAAAGATTTATTTATGTATGCATACAAGCTGGGGTACAGGCCAGAGGCATGGGGCGGGGAGAAGGTTCACCAGAGACAGAGTGTGGAGTAGTACAGGCAGATGGACAGAAATAACACTGCTGAGGGGAGCAGCGGGCAAGTCAGGAGAGGTCTGCCGTGCCATGTGGGAAGCTCCCAGTCTGGGCCTCGAACTCAGTGTCGCCACTGACAGTTCCACAGCACAGCGCTCAACCGCTGTGCCACCTACAGTGAGACTTTTATATGAGTGTCTTGCTTGTTCTATCCAATAACACTGTTTGAGAAGCAAGACACATGGTATTTTCACTTTACAGATAAGGGAAATGAAGTTTATACAGCTTAAGTATCTAATGCCTGATGCAAATATAGCAATAATGATAACTGATTTTTTAAAGATTTTATTTATTTCCGTGTTGAAGAACTGGGGTGTGTAGGCCAGAGATGTGGGGTGGGGGTTGAGAGGATTCACCAGAGACAGAGTAGGGAGCAGAACTGGCAGATCTGGTGAAATGCACTGCTGAGGGGAACAGCAGGTAAAATAGAAGTCTTCCTGGCCAGGGGTCAAACTCGAGGAGGTAACACTGAGACTTAACCCCTAGGCCACAAGGGATGCCCAATGATAGCTGATTCTTAATAAATGCTGTAAGTTAATGTAACCTCCAATTGAGTTCATTGGTGACACATGCAGGCCTGTCTGCCTATATGCACACAAAACAACTGGAACATAGCAATTTACTGTAACTTACCCTAAATATTCATTTCCAGTGTTCAATTTTATACCTTGTTTGTGCATCCTGGTTTTCTGCTGGATGACTTTGCTCAAGTTATGGTATCTTTTGTGGCTGGTTTCCTTATTTATAATGGAAATGATCCTCCTGTCCCATTAAAGTTTGTCCCTTTGAGTGATATTATGTGATAAAGCATGTAACTCTTAGCCTACTACATAGCTACTTTCTCTACAAACCAATTTAGTTGCACCTGGAAATATGCACAGTCAGTGAATAGCTATAGACTGAGAAGTCCTAACTGGTTCCAAAGCAATGTCAATGTTGAAGGTTTCTGAGGATCTCCAGTGATTATCAGTGATAAAGTGGATGCTCTGAGGTCGAAAACATTTCCTCACTCTGTCAGAACTTTTGGAGGTGTTTGCATTTCTCTGTTCTGCTTATGATGCATACCCTAGCGCTAACTCTTGACTAAAACTTAAATTTCTATACCTTTGGAAGAATTTATTCATTTACCGTTTATTATTCAATAAATATGTCTTCAGTTACCAACACTGTGAAATCAGCTGTGTGGTGCTGGGTCTACAACAATGAATAAGACAGACATGTCCTCCTTTTATGGAGTTTGTGATATGTTGGGAAGAAATACAAAAAATGGCAATGAAGAAATGATTAATATTTTATTGGAAATTGGAGTTCAGGTACAGGACCACTGAGAGGGATCGAGGCTATAGGAGGTGGTCTCACTGAGGCAAAGAGCACATTCGAGCAGAAAACTGAGGGTGAATTGAGGGAACTGTTGTTAAATAGGAAAAGAGGAACTGCACGTCTGGCAGTAATTTTCTCCTGTGTAGTTCCAGCTTCTCCCATGACATTTGAGATATACAAAGTCATATTTGAATGTTTTGTTGTGACCACTGTGTGTTACTGGAAATAAACTCAGGTCAACAGAAATCACATATGACTACTACTCTTTCTTTTCAACTACTGGTAGACAAAACATCTGAATTTCCCCAAAATGTATCCTGAAAAAGCCTCTAGGTTATTTAGGTATCAGGATTTTTGTTTAATTTTGTAAATGTCTATATAAACATGCATTAATAATGATAAATATAAGAACTACCTTCTATCCAGTGCCTTCTCTGTGTCAGGGAGCTTTTGCATTCATTAGTTATTATTAACAAACTCATAAGCTGGTATTTTGATCACTTTTATACAAGTAAAAACAAAGTTCACTTAATTCTTATTTTATTACTCATACTTTTATAAATTATTAGATGTGCAACTACATACTAGTTGAAACAGTTGACTTAACCCATCTCACAAATACCTATTCATTGTTAATAAGAATAATGTTGAACATGATACATAATCATGTTATTGCTGGTTAGGGATAGTTGTTCTGAGTCAGTTTTATAATAATTTGACACTGTAGGGCAGTAACAAGTCTTTGGAGTCCTCTGTACTTGAAAAATATGGAAACAAACCCAATTTGTCAAAACTCTAGGAAGGAAAACATGGTAGATGACCATGCTTCCTCCAGGAAAGGACAAATACATTATCAGCAAGTATCCTGAAGCAGATACAGTATCAAAAAAGTTCTTCAATTACAAAACAATACATTTAGAAATTATTGACTAAATAAAAACTGAAAAGTTCCCTTAATTTGTATATAAAAATGAAATCTCAAATAAAAGGAGAAAAGTGAAATAACAGAATTTCTAAGCAGTAATGGCAATAGAAGATGATATATTAGGACCAATGGCATACACATTTACGTAGTAATCAGACAAAAACTCCAGGCACTAAATTTCGTTACACAAAAACTAAAGAAGAAAAGCTGATGCATTAAGACCTTTGCTACTGCTGTCTTAGCCCATAGGTGGAGAGAAGCATGTCAAGAAAACACCACACCAAGATGGCTTAAAAATCATTAAGGGATTTTCACATCTGTCCAAAGTGAAGTAACAGAGATCAGATTAACTTGCCTTAATAAACAATCAAAGAAACTGGTAAAACAAAACAACAGTTGTATTGGCTTTTGAGTTCAGAAAACAAAAGGCAATGACCCACAAGTAGGAAATAAATGAGATGAATGGTGCAGTTTCCCCAAATCACCGCCTGGGAAGGTATCTAGGTTGCCGAGCAGGGAGGAAAGACCAGGCAGAGTCTGGAATTCTCCATGAGTTGAGAAAATGAAGTCGGTCGGTTGGGGGTGGGGGCAATGCAGCTATGGTTCACTGAGCAGATGACAGAGTTGATGAGCTGCACAGAGTAACATCATCAGAGATCTGTAGAAGGTTCCCCTTAAGAACTGAGCAGAGTTTCAGTGATGCATATGAGCAACTCCTTGGAGCAGGGCCAGTGAATCACCTGAAAGAATTAGAAGGAAGACTGTAAAGCCAGCACATCACCACTGGCTTACATGGAAAATCTCATAATTCTTAGAGCATCAGATGTTGTACTCACCAGGGTTTTCCCCCAAAATAGGGAATATTAATGCTAAAGTAAATATTTCTCTGGCCTCCACTAACAAACCTTACAAGAAATAACTAAATACATAAAACTAATCTCAAGTAGTTGTCCCACTTTCAGGAATAAAGTAAAATTCATGATGTTTTGGCATTGAGTAGAAATTTCTGAAAATACGAAAAAACAAAAACAAAAACAGAAAAACATCACATTTGATAGGTCATTTTGTATGAGTAGAAAAATCAACTAACAAGCCTGACAAATGATAGAATGGTCAATGATATTAAAATAGCTGTTATAGTTGAATTCCATATATTCGAGAAGTTAGAGGAAAGACTAAGTCCGTCAGCAGTTGAAAGATATTTTTAAAAGACCCAAACTGGATTTTTGAACTTCTATTTGATATATACTGTAAGTTTGTAAATGAGAGACAGAGAACAGGAAAAAAAATATTAGCGGAAATATGTTAAAAAAAAATCCCAAATGTGATGAAATCTGTCAACCCATATGGCCAAGAAGTTTAGTGAATTTATAGCATAAGAAATATAAAGCAAAACACACTTAAATTTTAAATTATACATTAAAATCAAAGTCCTTAAAACCAGTAATATAAAGAATGTCTTAAAAGCAGCAGGGAGAGAAGAGAGAAGACATATTCATATAGAGAAACAAAGATAGGATAGGATGCATATACCTGGTAGGAAGTATTGTCTGAGAAGACAATGCAGAGACATCTTTAGTAAGATGTCAGAAAATCTGTCAAGCTGTAATTCTTTACCCACCAAAGTCATGATTTAAGAAGCAAAGGCAAAAATAATGACTTTTGTCAAATATGGAAAAACTGAAATAATTCACCATCAGCACTACTACAAGAAATGTTAAAATAAATCATTTAAGCAGTAGGAAAGTGTACCCTTATAGAAACCTGGAATGAAGGAATGAAGAATGCCAGAACTGACAAAGTAAGTTGGCAAATAGAAAGATTTTTAAAAATGACTTAAATAATTTTCTATATAGTAGAATGCTTAAAGCAAAGTTGAATTCTTGTGATTTTTCTAACATATGTGGAAGCATAGTCCATAAAAGAAAAATTGATAAATGACATTGCATAAAAATAAAGAATGAAGACTTGGAAGAGATCTTCAGATAGCATTAATGACATTCTATAGAATTGTTGGATCACAATAATAATAGAAAGCAGACTGCTTTCAGTCAATTTGATTTTTGTACATGTTTCATACACAATGTACCCCCTCTTTGTCTGCACCCAGGTAAGACCATCGCATCACCCCATCCTTCACACATCTCTGCCTTCAATTTCCAAATTACTTCCTATTGGATCTTTTATTTCCATGACTTCTAATTACCAAAAGTTCTGCCTCGTTCTCTTTTTATGTATCAATGAGCTACATCTTTTAGTTCTTTGAGGATATTAATTTGAGATATTTTGAAGATTTTCTTTTCCTTCATTGACTGTTTCTTTTGAGACTCTTCTCAGTTTGCCTTTTTTAATCATCTTTGTTTCACGCTACAAACTTCCTTTTAATATCTGGAGAGCTTCAATCTATTTATATTTGAGAGAAAGACGAAAAAATCAAATTGGAAGGTCTGTGTCTTTGCAGCTGACTTTTTCCAAAGGTAAAGGAAGCACATCTCATCTTGGAGGTATTGAATGGATTGGTTAGGGAAGCCCTCCCCGAAGTCAGATTCTTTCTCTTCAAAAGTCAGTTTCACCAGCAAGAACTTCTCTTAGTCATCTGCCCATGATGGACAGAAAAAGAGGCAAATATGGGTTTCATTGCCAACCTGAGTCAAGTAGAAAAAGGAACTGAAATTTTGTTTAGGGTTTCTGGTTTGTTGACTTTTCATTTTGTGAATCTGTTTTCAGCATGGTTTATAATCCTCCTATTGACTGACCTGAGTTCCAGAAACCCTGTGTAGTTCAACACTTCTAAGTTTGTGTAGTGGTAAGGGAGGGAGGGACAGTTTCCTGGCTAGGGAAGGGATGGAAGGTGATTCTAACTGATCCTCTTACAAGCTTTTGCATAATTCTCCTGATTTCAGTCCCACGCCCACTGGCATCTTCCAACACTTAATGCCTCTAATTTTCTATTCCTTCTGCAGAGAACACGTAGGCATCAACTTTTTAATGTATTTACTAGTGCTCAACGATTTGCTTTACATCTTTCATAATTTTTTTGTCTTCTCCACTCATTTCCTAGTTCTTATTGCCCTTGTGAGTTTATATCATTTTTATTCATGTATTGTTACCTCATTGAACTTTTCAGATGAGACAGAGATAAATGGATGTGTTTAATCTGTCATATTTAACCAGAAGTTTGGACTCTTCTTTTATGACACAAATAGAATAATAAAATTATAATTTATATGTTGAAACTGCAACTTTCAAGTATTTGGGTGGCTTTCCTTTTGCCTTTTTATAAAAGTACCCTATTTGCATTAGAAGAGAGAAGAAAATGCACCTTAAAAACTTGCCAAATTTTACCCTTTTATTTTTTATTACACTTATTTTGAATATTCTTAAATTAAAAATAAAACATATTTACAACCTGTGTTCAGCTTTGTGTAAGTAACCATCAAATGATGAAAAGGGAAAACCAAGGAGAGATTGACTTCTTCCCCCACACTTCACTGGTGCTGAAATGTGTCATGAGTTATCTGTCTTTGAAATGCTCTTGGCATTTCACTTACAGAGCAGATACTATGTTAGAAACACTAGCATATGTTCTTTCCCTGATTTTCCATTTCTTCACTAACTTAAATATTGTGGGGACTGGCTGTATTACTCACCATGGTGGAATAAAGTAGTTGGCTTGAAACTGATTTAAATTAAATCTGATATTTCAAAGATACAAACCATGTTTTTACAGTATTACCACAGCACCCATGAGATATTATGTAATCAGTTGGATATAGGTGTGTATTTATCAATTGGTCTTTCTCTCATCTAAGGATACTTTTCATGATTGTATTGTTTTTATTTAAGTTCAGTAATTTAGTTCAGAAAAAAATTCTTAAGTTTTCCTTTTTCCACACCTCACCCCCAACCTTCCAGAAAAAATAAAGAATAAATAAAAGAAAATAGGTCATAATGAGTTAGGGCAGTGTCCTCTGTGTTCCAAGATAACATTTAGATATTTTTAGGAAAATATTTACTTTCAATATGAAAGAAAGTCTATGTGTCCTTTCTAGAAAAATAGTTTTATTTTGGCTCACTAGGAAAATATGATGTAGCTCAGAATTCCAGGTTATTTAATGAAGGTATCTCTATGTTCTCAGTTTCCTTCTGGGACATTTTATTTACTGCTTTACTGCTATAGTATTTTTAAATAGTTAGAAAATATTTAGGAAGTTATTTAATTATCCTGGACTCATTTTACTTCTCCAATAGGATAAAGATTGGAGAATGTGAATTATACTAGCTTATGTGCTACAGTTATGTGTTGTTGCTTGTAAGGGCATCAAATGCCTAGTAGATTATTTAGAGGTAGTTTAGAATAATGGATTCTTGAGCCAGACCACTGAGTTCAACTCTTGATTCTACCACTTACTTCATGACCTGCGATTCTGTTCCTCATTTGGAAAGGGCTAACAATGGTACCGTATAACAATAGTAAACATTTAAAGATAACGAACATAAAAAGCACAAAAGTGTCAGTAAGAGTAACGGAGTAAGAACTCAATGAATGTTATCTGTTGCGGTTATTATTGTTTAAGCTTATGAGATTTTGTCTATATAATTTTTTGTTAGATTTGAAACAGAAACCTTAAGTTTCAGTAATAGAAAATATCTAGATTGATCTGTGCTTGCAGTTCCTTACACAGAATTCTTCATCATATACAGTGTTGTAAGCCAATGTTATAAGCCAATGTTACCTCAATTTAAAAAAGGTAAAAACTTCCAGTTATAGAATAAATAAGTCCTGGGGATGTAACGTAGATCTTGGTGACTGTAGCTGATAATACTGTGTTGTATATTTAAAAGTTGCAAGAAAGTAGGTCTTAAAAGTTATCATCAAAAAAAAAAATATGACTTTTTGTTGACCTCTTAACTAGACTTGTGGTGATCATTCTATAATTATACATATCTTGATTTATTATGTTGTACACCTTAATGTTTCATGCCAGTTATATCTCAATAAAAATAATGTCACTTAAGCTTGTAATTTTTAAATTACAATATATTGAATATAACACACTATAGAAAGTTAAGTATACAAGATGTTGATTAGTTACATGTGTATATTGTAATGTAATTGCCACTGTAGTAACAGTTAGCATATCTATCTTGTCAAAGAATTGTCATTTCTTTTTGGTGTCAGGAATGAATATGTTCTACTCTCTTAAGAAGTTTGATGATTATTATATGATATTGTTGTCTAATTCACTAAACTATGCATTAAATCTCCAGGACTTTGCAAATTTGTACCCTTAAAAAGCGTCTCTCTTATTTCTCCAACCTCAGACCCCAATAACCATCATTTTACTCTCAGTTTGACTTTTGTAGAGTTCACATATAAATAATATCATAAAATATTTGTCTTTATCTCACTTAGCATAATGTTCTTCTGATATATCCTTGTTATTTCAAACAGAAGAATCTCCTTTCTGATGACTGAATAATATTCTACTGTATACATGTTTACATATTTAAATATATGCAAATACTTAATATTAAATGTATCATATGTAAAAATATGTTTAACATATTTTATATTATATATGTGCCTTATCCATTCTTCCATTGACGAGCACTTAACATTGTTTTAGTATCTTATCAATGATGAATAGTGCTGTAATAAATATGGGAGGTCACATTTTTCTTTGATATTCTATTTTTTCATTTAGTTTGAGCATATGCCCAGAAGTGAAATTGCTGGATCCTATGGTAGACCTATTTAAGTATTTTGAGGCACCTCCATATTCTTTTCCATAGTGGCGGAATAATTTACATTTACACCAACAGCCTAAAATCCTTGTATTTCCCTACATGATAAAAATACTAAAACATCGTTTGTTCTTATTTGGTCTTTAATCTTGATTTCTGAACCAAAACTCCTAAATCTCTTGGACCGACCTAAAAGATAACAGTCTAAGTTGCTCCAATTAGGTAACCCTTAGAGTGGACTCTTGAATGGGGCCTGGTCATTAGAAAGACCAAATCATGGTTACCAACATGGAATTTTCAGACCTCACTCCCCCTGTTAGTAAGTAACCAATTGGAGTTAGTAACTGTTCTGCCTACATGATGAAGCCTCCATAATATCTAAAAAGTTTGAAATCAGAAGCATTCTGGATTGTTGAGGGCATCTCTCTGTGCCAGTGAGCAGCCCAGCTATACAGGGACAGACGCCTGTGCTCAGGACTATGTCCATCCTTGATTTATGTATCCTTTCATTAGATAATTCTCTATTCTTTTTTGCAGTTTTTTTCACATTGATTTTTATTTTATTTTTATTAATGTTCACTTTAGTTTTCTGAGGATTTATTTTTTTGATTCATTTTAATTTTTAATTTTATTGAATTACTATTGTTTAACATCTTTTCCAGTGTTTTGACAGTATGGAATCCCTCCCTCAGGTATAGCCACAGTAACACTCCCACCAACAACGTATCCATAGTCCTCCACCATAGTTCATTATGCTTTTTCCCCTATCTCATCCTCCCCTATCCATCCTCCTCTGAAAACAATAGATTTATGGTCAACTTTCAAGGGCTGGTTTTAAAATTTGCCTTTGGCTGATCTTTTATTTGGCTATTCTATATCCCATATATAATTATTATATCTTCTAATAAACCGATAAATATGTTTTTCTCAGTTCTGTGAGTCACTTTAGCAAATAATTGAATCCAAGTGGGAGGAGGTCATGGAGAACTCTGTATTGTAGCCAAGTCAAACAGAAGTTGTTGGTTACTTGGGGACCTACTATTGCAGTTTGCATCTGAAGTAGGGAGAGGGACTGTCACATGAGACTAACCTCCTAACCTGGTGGAGCTGATGCTATCCTCAGGTACATAATGTAAGAATTAAGTTAAATTGTATGATACCCAGCAGGTGTCACATAATTGCTTGGTGTGGGAAAAAAATAATACACACATCTGGCATCAGAATTATCATGAGTGAGCTAATAGTGTGAAAGTAATGGAGAAACAAAGGAGAACTAAGTTTTTCCTACATTTTTTTAAATTCCTGACTTCTTAGGGTGTCATTGATAAGCAAAATATTTTCCATAAAAAAGTCTAGGAAAATTGTAAATTATTTGGCAAAAATATATTTTAAACATTCTTTATCCTATAATGAAGTGACAACAATATTCATAAATTTATAAATAGAATTTTTTTCTGAAATAATTTTCAGTCTAAGAAAAGATCAGATCAATCTTACTTTTAATGGATAATAACAATGTCTAGGTCTAAAACCACTAATTTCATGGATTTTTCCCTCAGAACATAGTGTTATTTTAAAAGTAGTAGCAATAAAAAAAATAAAAAAATTCAGCGCGCTCTCTCTCTCTCTCTCTCTCGTCTCTCTCTCTCTCTCTCTCTCTCTCTCTCTCTATATATATATATATATATATATATGTATATATATATATATATAGTTATTGTTATTTATGTCTTTTACATTTTGTATTCCCCTGGGGTAGCCCACCACCAATTCACCCGTGATCCATCTCCGTGGTCCCTTGTGTTCTTTCCTACTCCATTTTGTGCCCTTATCCTCCCCTACCTCCGCCACCACCTCCTAACCATTGAGTGTCTCTGTCCTATTTGGTTTCCTTATAGTCCTGTTATAAGTGAAACGATTCAGTATTTTTCTCTTTCTTTCTGTCTTATTTCACTGAGTATGATCCCCTCTAATTCCATCCATGTCGCTGCAAATTGCATGTGTTTATCTTCTTTGAATGCTGAACAGTATTCCATTGTGTATATGTACCACATCTTCTTGATCCAATCATCTATTTTTGGACATCTGGGTTGCTTCCATACCTTTGCTATTGTGAACAGTGCCGCAATGAACATACGGGTGCATGTATCCTTTTGGAATAGTATTTTTGTGTCCTTGGGTAGATTCCCAAAAGTGGTATTGCTGGGTCGTATGGAAGCTCCATGTTTAGTAGTTTGAGGAATCGTCATACAGCTTTCCATAGTGGTTGGACCATTTCACATTCCCACCAGCAGTGTAGAAGAGTTCCTTTTTCTCCACATCCTTTCCAGCATTTGTTGTTGCCTGTATTTTTAATGTGTGCCATCCTCACATGTGTGAGGTAGTATCTTATTGTGGTTTTGATTTGCATTTCCTTGATTATAAGTGATGTTGAACATTTTTTCATATGCCTGTTGGCCATTTGCTTTTCTTCTTTGGAGAAGTGTCTTTTTAGCTCTTCTGTCCATTTTTTGACTGGATTATTGGCTTTGTAATTGTTGAGTTGTGTTGTTTTTGTTGAGTTTGTTACAATTCCTTGTAAATTTTTGTTATCAGTCCTTTATCGGATGTACTGTGTGCAAAGATCTTTTCCCAGTTGGTAGGGTGTCTGTTAGTTTTGGTTAATGTCTCTTTTGCTGTACAGAAGCTTTTTATTTTGATGTTATTCCATCTGTCTATCTTGTCCTTCACTTCCTTCACTTTGGGGGATGTGTCTTTCAAGATTTTGCTGAGATGTATGTCATGTAGAGTTTTGCCTATGTTTTCTTCTATAAATTTTATGGTTTCGGGTCTTACGTCCAGGTCTTTTGTTTATCCATTTTGAGTTGGTTTTTGTGCAGGGTGTGAGGTAATAGTCTAGCTTCATTTTTTTTGCATGTGTCTGTCCAGTTTTCCCAGCACCATTTATTGAATAGATTGTCCTTGTTCCACTGCATTTTCTTTCCTCCTTTGTCAAAGATCAGTTGTTCATAGATATGCAGCTTTAATTCTGGGTATTCTATTTGGTTCCATTGGTCTTTCTGTTTTTGTTCCAGTACCATGCTGTTTTAATTATTATGGCTTTGTAGTATAGTTTGAAATCAGGGCGTGAAATTCCTCCGACTTCTTTCTTTTAGTTAGGAGGGCTTTAGCTATGCGAGGTTTTTTGTGATTCCATATGAATTTCATCAGTAGTCGATCTATTTCTTTGAAGAATGTCATTGAGATTGTTAATGGAATAGCATTGAATCTTTAAATTGCTTTTGGTAGGATTGCCATTTTGATAATGTTAATCCTTCCAATCCATGAGCAAGGGATGCCTTTCCATCTTCTTGTGTCTTCTATTTCTTTCAACAGTGTTTTATAGTTTTCTTTGTATAAGTCCTTTATGTCTTTTGTTAGATTTATTCCCAGATATTTGATTTTTTTGGTTTCGATTTTGAAGGGGATGGATGTCTTAATTTCTTCTTCTTCAGATTGGGTGTTTGCATAGAGGAACGCTACTGACTTTTGTGTGTTGATTTTGTATCCTGCTACTGTACTGAACTGGTCTAAAATTTTGAGTAGTTTTTCTATGGAATTTTTAGGGTTTTGTATATATTGTATCATATCGTCTGCAAATAGAGACAGTTTAATTTCTTCTTTTCCTATTTGGATCCTTTGAATGGATTTGGATCTCTTGTCTACTTGCTTTGGCTAGGACTTCCAATATTATATTGAAAAGTAATGGTGAGAGTGGACATCCTTGCCTTGTTCCTGATCTTAGGGGAAAGGTCTTCAGCTTCTCATCATTGAGGATAATATTGGCCGTGGGTTTGTTGTATATGTCTTTCATTATGTTGAGGTATGTTCCTTCTATCCTAAGGATTTCATGGGTGTTGGACTTTGTCAAATGCTTTCTCAGCGTCTATTGATATGATCATATGGTCTTTATTTTTCTTTTTGTTGATATGTTGGATTACATTGATTGATTTTCGGATGTTGAACCATCCTTGTGTCCCTGGAATAAATCCCACTTGGTCGTGGCGTATTATCTTTTGGATGCGTTGTGGGATCCTCTTGGCTAAGATTTTGTTAAATATTTTTGCATCAGTATTCATTAGAGAGATTGCTCTGTAGTTTTCTTTTTTTGTGTTGTCTTTGTCTGGTTTCGGTATTAGAGTAATATTTGCTTCATACAATGTGTTTGGTGGTATTCCTTCCTTCTCAATTTTTTGAAAGAGTTTGTGTAATATAGGGACTATTTCGTTTTTGAATGTTTGGTAGAATTCGTTTGTTAAACCATCTGGTCCTGGGCTTTTGGTTTTGGGGAGGTTTTTAATTACTGTTTCAATTTCACTACTTGTGATTGGTCTGTTTAGGTGTTCTGTATCTTCTTTGTCTAGTTTTGGGTGATTGTATAGTTCTAGGAATGTGTCCATATCCTCTAGGTTGTTGTACTTGTTTCCGTATATCTGTTTATAGTAATCGCTGATTATTTTTTTGAATTTTGCTATCCGTTGTATTTTCTCCTTTTTCATTTATGATCCTATTTATTTGTGTTTTCTCTCGTTTTTTCTTTGTAAGCTTGGTTAGTGGTTTGTCTGTTTTGTTTATTTTTTCAAAGAACCAGCTTTTGGTTTCGTTGATCTTCTGGATTGTTTTTTTTTTTTTATTTCCATTTTGTTCATTTCTGCTTTGATTTTTTTTATTTCCTTTCTTAAACTGGCTTTTGGGGTTTTTTGTTGTTCATTTTCTAGTTCTTTGAGATGTGAGATTAAATTGTTTCTTTGGGTTATTTTCTTGTTTCTCGATGTGAGCTTGTAATGTTATATATTTTCCGCTATATATTTTCCTCTTACTACTGTTTTTGCTGTGTCCCAGATATTCTGGAAAGTTGTGTCCTCGTTGTCATTCAGTTCTAGATATTTTTTAATTTCTTCTTTGATCTCTTTGTTGATCCATTGGTTTTCCAGTAATGTGGGTTTCAGTCTCCATGAGGTAAGAAGGTTTCTTTTTTTCTTTTTATGGTTTATTTCCAGTGTGACTCCTTTATGATCAGAGAAGAAGGCTGGTATGATTTTGATCTTAGTGTGTATGTTGAGGTTTTTTTTTTTTGTGGCCTAATATGTGATCAATCCTGGAGTATGTTCCATGTGCATTTGAGAAAAATGTGTATTCAGTTTTTCGGGGGTGAAGTGATCGATAGATATCTGTTAATCCCATGTGGTCTAGGTCCTTATTTGGAGTTTTAATGTCCTTGGTTTCTTTTTGTCTTCTTGATCTATCAAATAGAGAAAGTGGGGTGTTGAAGTCTCCTACTATGTATGTATTTTCTTAATGTCTGTTTTCAGGGATGATAATAATTGTCTGATATATTTTGGTGCTCCTTCATTTGGGGAGTATATGTTGATGAGTGTTATATCCTCCTGTTTAATTGTCCCCTTTATCATGATGTAGTGACCAGCTTTGTCTTTTTTACCTTCTTAAGTTTGAAATCTGTTTTATCTGATATAAGTTTAGCTGTTCCTGCTCAGCTTTTTTTTTTAAAGAAAATTATCATCAATATTTACACACTCAGAACTAAGTAATATTCTAAATGATTTGTTGCACAACTGTAATATCATTTTTTCTATTACCGTATGTTTCCAAACCTGCATTACATTGTTTTCTCTAGTCTTAGAGGCTTTTTCTTTAATTCCATGTCCACAAACACTTGCTTAGAAGGATCCACATATTCCAATGACAAAGGAGTAATCAAGCTAAAATATTTTGGAAAAACAAAAAAATAGGCTTAGAAAGTTATTATGGATTCTTTAGTTTTTCTAATTAAGCAAAACTCCAACAACACAATTTATTCAGTTTTTTCTAAGCTTCCTTTTGACCTTAGACTTATGAAACTATTCAGAACCATATTCTTTATTTATTCTTTACTATTATCATGTCTTTCAAACTTATATTTCCTTCACTATTACCAATTGATCTCAACAACTAAATGAGAACTAGACAGGAAATTAACCTAAACTACCCCCCATGTATTTTGCTTTCTACAAATCTCTATTCCATTCTCTGCCTTCTTAGTCTCTCATTTCCTGCACTAGTTCCAAATATGAGAACTTGGAGAAGAAACAGTCATCCTTGCCACATACCCCTGTAACCTACTTCAATTCCACAATTACAGTCAATGAATGTGGTCACTGAAAAATGTTATCCCCTTCAGAGTTTGCATGTTGTCCCTGTGTCTGGAAGTATGTGTTTGTGGTAGGCAGTCTCTTTGATGACACCCAGTGACTCTCCCATCCTGATACTCGTCCACTTACATAATGTCCTTCAGTTGAATGGCTGGCATTTGTGACTAATTAGAAATAGATTATTGCGCAAGTAATGGTATGTTACTTGTGATACTGGGTTACAAAAAGACTATAGGGGAAACAATGACATATTGTGAGCAGCAATCTGAAGAGACCCACTGCAATGAATTTACAAGTATATCTTATAAATTCAAGTTTTGGGTTGATTGAAGCTCTGGCCAACAACTTGACTCATAGTGACCCTAAGTCAGAGGTAACAGTTAAGTTGGGCCCAGATTCTTGTTTCAAGAGGAACTGTGGGATAATAAATGCTTGTTAATTTAGACTACAGGATTAGGGGGATCATTTTGACAATACATAACTGTCATGTAATACTTTGTGATACTTTGACTGACATGAATTAAATGGCTGCTAAAATATTGAATTACTTAGAAATTCCCATACATATCACATTGTTTCATTTCTTCCTGCCTTTGCACAGCCTTTCCTCTTCATAGACTGTTCATTTCCCCCAGTTCTCTAAAGTTTTACTCTAAGATCTTCTGAGCTATTGACCTTAAATGGCACTTCCTGTGTGTTATGTCTTTGCTTTGTACATACTGCTCAGGTTCTGTTGAAATTATTTGAGCCATAAGCTGACTCACAAAAACATATAACCAAGTTCTCTGGGCTTCTTTTCTCTATGTATGTATTTAAAGGTGACATGTACTTTTCCTCTTGAAAAATATAAAGGAAACCTTTGTTAAAGAGGAGGTACCTGGTTTATTTATTTCTTTAATGTTTGAAAGCTTTAAAATGCCAATCAAATCACACTTTAAAACAGGTACAGAGTAGTTCCACATTGCTAAAATAAACCTTCACTTATAATATGTGAGTAAACAAAAACAGACATAATAAAATCATCAGATCTTCTGCATTTTAAAAATATCCTTTGGCAATGTTTGTTGAAACCTCCACTAACAATAAAAAGGAAAGTGTGCATGTGGAAATGTACAATAATGACTTGTAAAATTACTTTCAAATGACAAGGAATCAAGCATTCTGGTTTTTATCAGGGCCCAGTGGCCATTACCAAGCTTTAATGGGTGCAGGTGCAGTTTTTCTTAGCATGTTTTTGTTTTCACTTAATCCCCTTATCACTAGCTGTTACCCTAGTGCCTGCTCCTTCTGTTCAGCCACATCTTTTCACTCCTTTAGTACTGCTTTAGCAAGTTCAGTTTGCCACTGGGAAGGAAAAAAAAAGATTCCTTGATTTCACCAGAATCAAATAGAGAGTGACCTTGTATATGTAAGTTCATTGGCCTAAAACTGTGGAATCTTTGGCTGAGCTGATTTTCATCAGCTATTCATGCTTTTTCATAATGTCATGATTATTACCTGTTCATTTCCTAGGCAAATAATTCTAAAAAAAATTAAAAAAAAATCCCTGACCTATTTTATTGCATAAAATCTCAATGTAGCTTTATGCTGATTTATTTTTACAAATTTTAAATTTTAATTGATCAGTTTGCCATGACTTTGCTATAATTTAACCCCTAATTGATTGCCTCATTACTAAAAGCTTCGATAAATGTTTCTCTTTATTACAGGCTATTTCTCCTTTAAAATGCTATGCAAAAATTCCCCTGCATTAACCAAACAATCTTGTGTGTTTTGAGTTTATACACTCTAACCAGGAAAAAGACCAATCTGATTGGAAACATGCCAGAAAGAGTGGGAATATTTGAAAGAAACGATTTAGTTTCATGGTTTTCTTTCATAAATCTTGATACTTACTTGGAGGAAAGTCATAGATACTCTGGGAGTTTGTTTTAAGAATTAAACCCCTTGAACCATGAGATCTGCTCCATGTTTCCAGATGCATAAATGCCCTGCTGCCTATTCTTCCATTATATATTAATCTTGGGTCTTCATCTTTTTGATGGTTAAAAAAGTCTTCATTTGACTGGAAATGCAGAAGACAGTGTAATCACACATGAAGGTTCGTTAGGGAACACATCTAGTTGTTATCTACTTCATCAGTTGAAGGAAAAAAGCAACCAAAGAAAAAAATGTTTTGAAACACTAACTTCTGCTATAATTTATTAAAATTATGTAATTTTTATTGGGTAACATTGGTTTATAACACCGAATATGATTCAGGGGTATAGATTCATAACTCTTCAGATCTGTCATGACAGCACACTTACCTCCAAATAGCCAATAATTCTTCATGATTTGTTGGGCCCCTTATCATCCATGGCTCCCCACCTGCTACCTTCCTTTCTGGTAACTTCAATTCTGCAGTCAGATTTCCCAAGGGTTTTTTGGTGTTTTTTGGGTTTTTTTTTGTCTGTTCCCTTTGTTTTGCTTCATTATATTCCATATGAGAGTGAAATCATCAGGTATTTGTCTCATTCATATTTATTTTCCTTAGCATAATTCCCCCCTGCTACATCTGTGTTGCTACAAATGACAAGATTTCAATTTTTTTAAATCTTTTTTAAAAGATTTATTTATCTATGAATACAAGAAGTGGGGTGTAGGCCAGAGGTGTGGGGTGGTGAGAGGATTCACCAGAGACAGAGCAGGGAGAAGAACCAGCAAATAGACTGATATACACTGCTGAGGGGAGCAGTGGGCGAGGCAGGAGAGGTCTGCTGAACCACGTGGGAAGCTCCCTGGCTGGGGATTGAACTCATGCTGCAGTGGCTGCAGATAGCTTCATAGGCTGAGACTTAACCCATGCACCACCAGGGACGCCCTCAACTTTTTTTTTTTTATAGCAGCTTAGTTTGATACCTGGCCAGGGAGCTTCCCACATAGCACAGCAGACCTCCATTGTATATATACCACATCTTCTTAATCCACCCATCTGTGGTTGCACACAGAGATGGTTTCCATACTGGGCTGCAATTGACATACAAGTGAACTGCATATATCCTTCAGATTAGTTATTTTGCATTCTTTGGATATATACCTAAGAGTGGGATTGCTGAATCATATGGTAGTAGATTTATTTTTAATATTTCGAGTAACCTTCTTATTGTTTCATTGAGGAAAGTCTTCTCTGGCATACCTTCACCACACCAAATAATTATCAAATTGTGTTGTCATATTCTGTTAACTTTTCTGTATCTCTCAAGACCTTGAGTTCATTCCTCTTTATATTGTTTGTGTTAGACAAGAATCTGTTATGCAATAAACTCACAACAAATGTTTTAAGGAAAGAAAGCAAAAAATAAAAACGTCAATATAAATTTTCATCATCTGCCAAAAGCTATGTCCATAATTTTTGCAATATTTTGATGAATTATAAGACTTAATGAACTGTTTGACACAGGTTATCTTCAAAACTCCCAGAAATATGCATTTATACTATTAAATCAGTATTAATTGGGCTCACATCAGTAACATGCTACTTTTCATTGTATGTGGGTATAACTTTAAGACAATACTGTAAAAAAATATTTGTATAGTAATTTTGAAGTATACATAAATCTAACAGATCCAAAAAAAAAAAAAAAAAAGAAAATCTCTGTGTAGGTATTAACTAGAAATTAAAATTTGCAAAAGTGTGTGAATAAACATTTAAGGAGCTACCAAGTCACTCTTATACCAATTTTAATGAACATCACAGATGCTGTCTCAACAGAGGCCTTTAATAGAAATTAAAATAAGTATATAGCTAGAGGTCTTATATGAAAATGAGACATTTCTAATAAAAGGCATTACTTTTACTTATTCACTATTGAGTTTCTAAAAAGCCCCAGGCATGATTCTAGTTCTAGGCAGTAATGGGAGATAGAACAGATTTCCTGTTCTCATGGAGATGAAATTCTAGTGGTGGGGATAGACCATAAATGAATTTAACTGACACACAGACATATAGACAAAGAGACAGAAAGAATAATGTCAGCCTTTTATAAGCCTTTTATGAAGAAAATTAAGGGTCAGAGAATGAGTATACTATTTGAGTAGGTGGTAAGGGGAAAAATCAATCAGATCAATGATCACAACATCTGAAAATAGGGGCCTCCCTGGTCATGCAGCGAGCTAAGGGCAGCACTAAGAAGCTATCCAGAGCCACTGCAGCTTAGTTTGATCCCCGGCCAGGGAGCTTCCCACATGGCGCAGCAGACCTCTCCTGCCTCGCTTGCTGCTCCCCTCAGCAGTGTACTTCAGTCGATCTGCCTCTTCTGCTCCCCACTCTGTCTCTGGTGAATCCTCTCACTGCCCCACGCCTCTGGCCTACACCCTAGCTTGTATGCATAAATAAATAAATCTTTTAAAAAAAATCTGAAAATGTCTCCAAGTGAGATAATTTTAAAGGCTACATGAATTTGGGTAAGAGATGTAGGAAATCAACTGCGAAAGCCCAGAAAAGTAAAAAAAATTTGGTTATAATTTAGTTTCAATGTGGACATCCTCAATGTTCCATGTTTAAAGAACAAAACAAGAAATTTATCTCATAAGTGGTGGCAATGTTATGTATTTTTTTTAAAGGTACAGCTTTTTTTTTTAAGATTTATTTATTTATACATACAAGCTGGGGTACAGCCAGAGGCGTGGGGCAGCGAGAGGGTTCACCAGAGACAGAGTGGGGGGCAGAACAGGCAGATCAGAAATCCACTGCTGAGGGGAGCAGCGGGCGAGGCAGGAGAGGTCTGCCGCACCATGTGGGATTCTCCCAGGCTGGGCCTCAAACTCTCATCGCACGCTGCCTACAGTTCCACAGCGCAGCGCCCAACCGCGTTACCACCAGGGAGGTCCGTCGATGTTATATATTATAGGAACTATGACTCCTTCTGGCAATTAAATTTTTTGGTTCCTTCATGTATGAAAAGATTCAGATATATATGTAGACAGAACTATTTTAAAAAATAAACTATATAAAAAACATTTCCTAGAAAGTGTGAAACCAATGTACTTGGTGACATGTAACTACTTTTATGATTATGTAGTTAGTTGCCAAATTTATATTGATCTCATCGAAAGGTATGTAAGTTTATGTGTGTGTGTTCATACACAAAATGCACTTAATTTATATAATGGTATGTGTATTCTTAAAAGTGTTCAGGCTGCTTTCAAACATAATTTTGTATTTTTTTTATAAGTTAGTTTTTAAATGAAGTACTTTTTTTTTACACCTTGTTAATTTTTGGCCAGTGTATTATTTCTTCCCTCAGATGCAGTCACTGTAGTTCTCCCATCACCAGAGATCTCATAGTGCCTTTTGCTAGTCCCTCTACCATTCCAGTTTTCACCCCTCACTCACTCGCCTCTTAAAATTCTCCTATCTGTAGTCAGCTTTCTAGGATTGATTTTGTCTGACCCTTTGTGTTTTTGTTAAACATCTTTGTTCATTTTTTCACAATATAGGATTTCTCCCCTCAGAGGTGGTCACCATAATTTTCTCACCACCACAGTGCCCACAGTTCTCCCACCAACCTCCCCTATTTTGTCTTTCCCCTCCTCCTTTACTCTTCCCCTCTCCTTCCCCCCAAAGCATTCTTTTGAAGTAGATTGTCAAGTAATTAGTTAATAGCAAACACTAGGACATTGTTTTAATTATTTTAAAATAAAAATTATTATTTTAATCTCTGAGAAGTAGTAGACTGTAAGTCATCAGGTTTTCAAATTCAGGTAGTTGCTAACATTTTTAAACAATATAAAAATTTGGCTTCTTCGCCGGTAGGTAAGAGCTATATTTGAGAGGACATGTTGCCTCTAAAACTCTCTTACTCACATTTAGCAAAATGTGACTAAAAAGACCAAAAGGAATGGTATATATTAGTTTTGAAGACATATATCTATACAGCTTAAAAACAATTCTCATTTCTTCCCTTTAGAGGAGATCTAAATCCTTGCCTAAAATCTCATAAATATAATTATTAAATATGCGTTTCACTTCATGAATACACTTGACTTCAAAGAGTTACTATATTGTTGTCTATGGTCACAGGGCAGAATTCACTCCACATTAGCTATGCTCATTTTTGATATACAGTTCCTAGAATTTCCTACACTAATCTTGTATACTGGTATGAAAAATACTAAAGGAGCAATTTCAAACCAACACAGAAACATTCATCAAAATAGAAAAGTAAAAATAAATAATTGTAGAACTATGACTTGTAGACATATAGCTTGTTGTTAGATAATGACAAAAAGTAAAAAGAAAATTTTAAGCATCATAATCAAGCTAATTCTTCAGAAAACCTTACATTTACATATATTCTTTTATACACATGTATACACACATGTATTACACATTTATCTGATCCTATGGCTAGCTTTTGGTAAAATAAATACATCTGACCATGATCATTAATATATGTGGATAAATGATTATAAGTGTGAAATAATGTTAATTTGAATTTTGAGTCTAGAATATATATAACTTGGTCTTCATGGATTAGTTTTTGGGTAGTCTATATAGCAATCTTAAAGAGACTATTTAGTGCAAAGTGGTATTTAAGAATGAATAGAATTGAAATCTACAGAATATGACTTAATTTGCTACGTGTCAGAAGTCATAAAAGCAGATGTATCTAAAGGTCTTTCACGCCTACATGCATAACACAAGTGGTCTTTTTTATCCTTTGTAGTAAATATGATTATTGCCAGATTGTAAATATGGACCCCGGCTGTTTCCTTGGGAAATTTAGTTCAATCTGTTGCAACTCTTTACAGATGTGAGTTTCCATACAGATAATGTGTTTGTATTTTGCTACAAACTGTAGATTAGATTAGTTCATTCACCTCTTAAAGGTATATGATAACATTGAATCTGGCTATTTTGGGAGCAGGCCCAGAGTCTGAGGACCCCAGTTAGGCTCTTTCTCAGTTCTCGTCTTTGGTGAGGAAAGAAGTCAACATCAAGACCGAAGTTACAGAAAAGCAAGAGATTTATTGATAGATAGGAAGAGAAACAGGAGAGCTCTCCAAGCAGAAAGAGGTACCAAGTGGGTAGCGACTGAAGGGGTGAGAAGCAAGTGTTTATATTGGTATGTGGTCAAAGAGTGGGGGTTTGACCATTGGTTGTCTCTGTGTTATGTGTCTTGCTCATTGGCTGAGCCTGCAGGCTAGGCTACAAGGTCCACTAAATTTGCAGGGGTTTCCTAGACTACCGAGGTCTACCGAGCTTGCCCACGTTACCTGGACTACCTTTCTGAAAATAGCTTTGGTCAGTTGCTTTAGCAATGTGTTATTGTGATACTGTTCTGGACATTCTGCTCTTTACTGGGTTGGGGAGCACCCTCCTGGCCCACCATTGTTTTCTAATCAGCCTGATAAATGGACCTAGGGCACCTATGCTTGGTGGAAGGCGGAGGTGAGGACATCCTCCTGATTCCAACTGACTGCTTTTCAGCATTTGAGCACCTTCTCTTCCTTACCTTATATGGTTTTCTTTAGCTTTTTAAAAATGTTCAGTTTAGTCACTGATAAATGGACTCGGGGGCTTGGGTCATCCTGTTCCTGACTACCTGTACCAATTTCCTAGATTCCTCCTTCAACATTAATGATGTAATTCATGTTAAAATTGAATGTTTATGATTTCCTGTCAAAAAACATAGGAGAAAGGGTAGGAATATAAGATTGCAGGTTTTTTTTCTTTCACAAGAGAGACATCTTATTTTAAAGATAAAGATATAATGACTATAACAGAAGTGCTATTGTCTTTCCATGGTCTGAATACTCTAGGATGAACCCCCAAACAGTACACCTCACTCAGGTCCCTGTTGTAGTACTTTCTGTCTTTTATATTTTGATTTTGCTTTTTCCTCCAAACCTAACCAGATAACTTGGAGGTGTTTACTCTGATTCATAAGAACTAGGCAGCTATGGTGAGTAGATGGCAAGGCACTCTCCTGTACATTTGAAAACTTGATATGCATATTTTGCTAACATGGAGCAGCCCTTATATTTTGCCTACTGGAACACCTTTTGTTGCAAATAGTCTTGCTTTTCAGCATTTGAGCACCTTCTCTTCCTTACCTTATATGGTTTTCTTTAGCTTTTTAAAAATGTTCAGTTTAGTCACTGTTAACAGTTAAGATCTACCCAGCATATGAATTATTCCTTAGGAGTTATTTATATAGTTAATAAGGAGGTACACTGATATGTTAAGAATCTTACCACCTTATAATAATAATCCAATTTTTTCTACTTGACTGAAAAGAACCGAAATTATCTCAGATGCAGATCACTTAAAAAATTCTTATGCAAAATGCAACTCCATTGCTTGGGGGAGGAAAGGGGATGGATTAGTCAATTTACATGTGGCAGCAAATATTACTGAGAGATAGGAAAACACTTCTGATACATGAAGAAATGCATTGTGAATTAAGGCTCACATTATCAAAGAGGAATTTCATGGGCAGTATTTGTGTCAACCAAGACGAACTCATATGACTCATCTAACTAAAAAGGATTAAAGGGGCCAATAAAAACTGATTTCAAAGTAAAGATCATGAACATATTAAGTGTCTAAGCCAACTGCCTAGTATCACCAGGCATTAAGTAAGTTACAGGGAACAACTTGACTAAGAAATAATCAATGAGACAGCTAATTGTCAGAAATGGTGGCTGCAATTATTATGTTTTAACACCTCAATACTCAAGCGTGGTGATTCATTCAGATACTATGTGTCTTAGTTCACCCAGCAGTGAAATTTCAAAGGGGTAGTTCCAATTTACCCAGCATATCCTCTAAGTTTTTGAATGGTTATAGCAAGGGAACAAAATTGGACATCCTATACATAAAAGTTATGTGTTCATGGGTTAACAATGTTCTCAGAGTTTACATGTATAAGGACTTTCCACTAAATATGATATGACTACTTCATTTTTATCCTAATCTCAATCATGTGAATTATCTACTATTATCCTCTCTTTAACAAAAGGAACAGATTTATTCATGATAAGGAGTTTGTCAAACATGAAGCCTATCCATGCAATTTAGACCTCAGTTTTTCTGTAATTAAGGAATTGCAAACATCACAGCAGGCAAAAGAGACCTATACTTGAGTCTTGGTTCAAATGTTTATTAGATTTTTGTATTTGGCAAATAAGTTAATCTTAGAGCCGTTTTACACATAAGTAAAGGACCACCTTCCTCTTTAGAGGGTATTATAAAGATTGAAGGAATTAAGCATGCTAAGTTTCTTGCATAATTTTCTTACAAATCAAACTTTTTTTTAATTTATGCATACAAGAACCTGGATGTAGGCCAAAGGTGCAGGGGGCAAGAGGATTCACCAAAGACAGAGTAGGGAGTGGAGCAGGTGTGTCTATTGAAATACACTGCTGAGGGGAGTAGCGGGTGAGACAGGAGAGGTCTGCTGCACCATGTAGGTTAACTCCTTGGTCAGGAATCAAACTCATGCCACAGTGGCTGACGATAGGTTGATAGTGCTGAGACTTTAACACCTGCGCCACCAGGGAGGCCCACAAGTCAAACTATTAATAAATAGTAGCTTTAAGACTATTATTAGATCCTACATAGAAAGAATAGTCCTTCATAAAAAAATCTATTAAAATTAGTCATTTAAGATGTAAGTTACTTAATTTGTGAAATGTCTAATTTGGAAAAATATATTATACAAATAAGAGTAGAAACATTTTGCCTATGATTTCATTAGAATGACACCATGTATCTTTCTCTGAGTAAAAAAAATAAAAAGTCATTTTTCTTAGTGTTCTCTATTTTGTTGATCATCAAATTTAGAGGTTGATAACAATTAGATTGACACGATATTTTTCTGGAGCATAGATGGATCAGCTCTTTAATAACTGATCACTGTTGAGCAACTAATGATTAAAATTACATTCATAGTCAAACAATAGTTAATTTGATCATAAAAATACTCTAGTACTGGAACACACAGCTGTTTCCGCAGACTTGTATTCAAGTGGATAGTGAATGTTGCAAGAGATAGTATATTGTCTTATTTGTAATGCATTATCCAGTTAGCCTGTAAAAAGTAACCTAATCAAGCCCATTCAAAGCTTGTATGCACAAATAAGGCCATTAGAAAAACTAACTAAAAACTAGGAAATAGTCTTCAGAATATGACAAGATAGATAAGATTGAGTGATCATGATAATAGGGACAGGCCTTGTGTCCATTACTTTAAAGAAACCAGAAGGGACTCAATGGAAATTGGGCTCTGAGCCCATGAAAAATTAGGCAGGAAGCCTACAGGAAATTTAATGTTCTCTGCTTCTTCTTTCTGCTTTCTATTTAATTTGGTTTTGGAAGAAATCTCTATTTATAAGACAATTTTAAGTTTATCTGAAGCAGGTGAATGATGGTTTTATTTTAGGAGACATGGAGAAGAAAAAAGGTATAGGGAAAAAGAAGAGGGAAGTTTGGTATATGTCAGAGAAATTGTGAAAATCTCTGTATGTAGAATTTGATCCTCTGTAATGTAAGGGGATTTATAACACTTGCTTGGGTAAGTGGCTGTTTGATTGTCTTTTTGCATAGTTTAGCTAATATGCCCTTCATTGTTGTAATAGATTTGTGATAATCTGGAAAGATAACTGTAATGGTTTGATTTACTTGACATTTCAACTGAAGCAGTTACCATGTAATTTTTACAAAGTGTATCTAAAAGTAAAGAGGATTTCTTTCATTTTGCTTTATGTCCAATCTTATTATTAAAGACTGTGCATATAAAGAATAGGACAATAATGTATAGAAATAAATATTGTTGGTGGAAAAGAAATAATATATCCCCAAAGAATAAAACTTTATCATATGCACCATGTGAAGTTTTTTGTTAAATATATGTCATAGCTAAAATAAGTGAAGTCAGAAAATATCAGGTTTGGAAAGAACTTTAAAATTTAATATACAAAGAGAATGTAACTAGGGAATTTAGAATTGACTATCCTTCACATCACTTCCGTTTTTCAATAAAGGTAAGTACTAGCTTGTTTTTAATTTTATTTACACTAAACTTAATGAAACTTTAAGTAAAAGAACATAACAATCATCACATCAGTTCTAGACAACAAAATCTACAATGAACTACAACAAAGTCTTAACATATTTGGCAGAAATATCTCAATCAGTAATGACTGAAATTTATGAACAGAATATAAGTTGATGAAGGACAAAGGGAAAATAATTCCCTTCCACTCCAGGACTGAAGTTGCCATTTTTGAGTGGAAAAAATCCCACAAAAGAATTAGAGAAACCAGAAGTAGCAAAGAAGAAACAGTTAATAATTTGAATAATAAAGTGATGCTAAGGGAATGTTTATTATATTCTGATAAGTTGATAATTAACTAAGATCTAAATAATGCAATTATTAATGGCCACATTAATATTACTATTAAGTATAATATGAAAGTAAAATGGAAATAAAAGTATTGTTTATAGACTCATGAAATCTAAGGCTAGGTTTATTGCTTAAAATCTGTATCATTTTGAGCAAATATTTTCATGGTGGGACAATTTATAAGTTGGAATTATTTTATCTATAAATGATATCATCATGTTTATTAATTGAATCTCATAGACTCGAAATGAAAATACTTAGAAAATTGGGCCTCCCTGGTGGTGCAAGGGGTTAAATCTCAGCACTATGAAGCTATCAGCAGCCAGTGCAGCACTAGTTCGATACCCGGCCAGGGAGCTTCCCACATGGTGCAGCAGACCTCTTTTGTCTGGCCCACTGCTCCCCTCAACCATGTACTTCAGTCAGCCTGTCCTGCTCCCTGCTCTGTCTCTAGTGAATTCTCTCACCATACCCCACACCTCTGGCCTACACCCCAACTCATTATGCATAAATAAAAAAATCTTTAAAAATGCTTAGAAAATTGTAAAATGCCATGAAAATTAATATCATTATTTACTGTTAAAGGAATGTATCCTTTTCAAGTTAGCACATTTCAACTAAGCCTTAAACCTAAACCTATTCTATATAACAATTATAATAGAAAACACAGACTTACTTGGTAGTCTCACTATTTACTAATTTGCATTAAAAGTAATGCATTTTTGAGCCTTTCAATGTAGCCAGTATTGCTAGACACATTTTACAAAGGTGGAAACTCAGGGACAGAGGGCTAAATGCACCAAAAAAAAAAAAAGAGAAATGGGGCCTCCCTGGTGGCGCAGCGGTTGAGTGCTGCGCTGTGCAGCTGTGGGTGATGGCCACTCTGAGTTCAATGCCCGAGGAGAATCCCACATGGCATGGCAGACCTCTCCTGCCTCGCCTGCTGCTACCCTCAGCAGTGTATTTCCGTCCATCTGCCTGTTCTGCTCCCCACTCTGTCTCTGGTGAACCCTCTTGCCGCCCCATGGCTCTGGGCTGTACCCCAGCTTGTATGCATAAATAAATACATCTTTAAAAAAAAAAGGAAAAAAAAAGAAATGTTCTTGGATCCACGCTTGCTTAATTTTATTTTTTAAGACGGGACATAGTAGAATGAGAAAGCCTCAATGAAATTATTTCTTGAGGAAACAAATGGCAGCCTTGTGTTTAGAGCCCGACTGCTTACAGATGAGTTCATTTTCCATTTCTACTCCAGATGCCATGACATCAGATATCTATGGACAATATCCCAAGCATCCAGTTCTGTTTCTCTAGAGCAACTTTCATACATACATTGCCAAGGCAATAGATCTAAATAGGCAGAGTCTGTGATTTCACTACTAATGAAATTACTTTGACAAGGAACAGTCACCAAGAAAAAAACACAGTGCTGAGACTCAACCTCACACCGTGGTATGCCTTCATAGCCAAGCAGTTGTTAGCAGAGGGCTTTCTCTGCTGTCCATTGGGATTATCAGTGTTTTAAGGGTGCTGTCCTTTAGTACCAGCAGCTAGTAGGCACACACTAATCAAATTGTTGGAATAATACAGATTTTTCACATTGAATGGAATAACTGGTATTTAACTGGCTACTTAACTGAATTCCTAAAAAATAAAAATAAATAAATAAATAAAAATCAGTATTCCAAGCAAAAACTGATTCCTGTCATATGCTTTCTTTTTTTTCTTGTTCCTCATACCCTTGAAATCATCCTTGGATTTCTGTGAATGTAAATCATAAATCTTACATATTATCAAATAGAAATACACCTGTGCCTTTATGACCTTGGACTTCAGTCATAATTTTTCAACACCAGTGAAAGTTCTAACAGATAAGAAGACATAGTGGTCATTATACTCTTTTTTTCATTGTCTTATAGGCTTGGGACTATTAGTGTTATTTACAGGACAGACTTTGTGTTTTATTTAGGTCGTGTTGAAAGCTGCACCCCATCTGTGAGTTACTTTGGCAATATCACAGTTTGATCATGTAGTGGAGACATCAGAGACAAAATGTGTTTTGGATTATATGACTACCAACTCCTGCTTCAACCATTCTTTAGGAAAAACATAGTGGTTAGGATATTACAAGTTAATACTATGTTCAGCGTTTCAGGAGTTTGGTTCATCTTTTCCTTGTGATAGGGGCCTCAGAAAGGAGGAGGGCAGAAAAGCAAAGCAAGGATCTTAGGGTCATGTTAAATTTTCAAGGATAAAGCCTATTAAGTAACATATCTTCTGAGTTGCCAAAGTTGAAGTAACCAAGGAGCTTTGTTAAAGAAGAGAGAATTGTTCTTACAACTGTCTTACCTTTTAAAATTTATTAATTGAATATTTCAGCTTATGATTTATTATTTTTATTTTTCCTAAGCATTTCCATTATTTTTCCACTCTGTCTTCTTTTATGTCAGAGTTGCTGTTCACAAATTTTTATTCATCCAAAAATGTATGAGAAATAATGAATGTAAGAGACACCATGAAAGACTGGGAGAAAAGGGAGAAATGAAAGGGCAAAAAGAAAAAGAGAGTGGAAGGAAGACATCGAAAAAGAGAAAGATGGTGAGATACCAGTTCTCCAATGACATGTCAGCCACCTCTAGCTAAAGACAGTGTATTATGCATTCTAGTAGTTTGCTATGACTGCCATCACAAAGTACCATAGTCTGGGTATTTTTTTTCTGCAATTCTTGGTACTGAAAGTCCAAGATCAGCTCGTCAACAGTGTCGTTTTCTTCTGAGGCCTCTTTTGAACATGACTTGTAGATTGATTTCTTCCTCTGCTGTTTCACAAAGCCTTCCCTCTGTGTGTATTGGTGTCCTAACCTCTGTTCTTTTGAGAACAGAGTTCATATTGGATTAAGACCTTATGTTACCTTAATTAGCTCTTTAAAAACCCTTATTTCCAAATATAATAATATTCTGCAGTATTGAGGGTTAGTACTTTAACATGAATTTCGGAGTGACACATTTACATTTCTATAATGTATTTTTGAACAAATTGAAATACAGAAAATGTGGAATAGTTAATTCTAGCGAAAGAAATTTGAGAGAGCTTAATAGTAGAAGGAATATATTCTTATGTTGATGTATATATATATCATTACATGATGACAGGTTTGCTTTTAGGGCTTTGGGCAATTTCAGTCAATATTTAATATGTGGAATATACTAATGTCATGTGCATGAGTAGGATTAATTTGACAGTAACAGTCAAGTATAATCCTTATGCAGAGAATATAAAACATGCCAAGCCTTCTGCATTAACATTTAATTCAAAGAAATAGTGGGTGTTAAAGATTATTTTAGTTATAAGCATGTACTATTTCCCAGAATTATACCCAAATATATTTACACTGTTATGTTTATCTATAGCTTTACCTCTGTTATCAGTCTGGAATAAAAACTTGAAATGTACGAGTGAAGTCAGTTTAGTTTAAAAGGAAAAGATACCTCTTTTTAAAAGAATGTTATGATGGCAGAGTTTATGTCCTTACCATGGTGTGATTAATCTTGAAAATAGTAACAAAAATGTATTTTGTTGGTAAACTAAAAAAAAAAAAAAAAAAACCTTCTAAATTTCAATAGACCAAAGTACAAATTACACTGGAACAGTAAAAATATATTTACAGATTGCAACACACTCATGGTCAGAGAAAGACAAGCAGCCTATAATACTATTGAACGGGAGGGGCAAGGGTAGGTGAATATCAATGGTCACTAAGCATTCAGCTCAGAGAGATAGAAAACCCCAGAAAAAATAAATGAGGGAAAGTATAATAAAGAGAATATAAAAGATAAATGTTGTAGAGTAGACCTCAGTAACAAATTTGTATCTTTGATAATAATAATAAAAGTGCCCTCTGGTTAACACTGAGCACAAATAACATTGGTCAACATTGAGATTGTTACTGACTTAAAAAGGCCCTAATCTATAGTATTTTGGTGTGCTGAACATGAATATAACCCTGAAAATTTTTTATTAGTTCTCGTTTTGAAGATATTTCATATAATTCATTTTATATGTTTCACTGTATAAATTTATCCAGTAGGACTGCAACAACATCCTAAATCAGCCTAGAATGATGTAATATTGCACCGTATTGTATAATACCATCATGCACACATCATCCAGAGTTGATTGCATCATTTTCTGATGCAATGCAATGCTACTGCCAGGCAGCTGCCATCAGCAGTGCACTATAGAAAGCCCTGTTGGAGAAGTTGAGCATTGCAAATATTTCAGACTTTATGTGAGACAGTTTAAGGTACTGTTCCATAGAACTGTTATTATCTTATCCATTTAGGCACAATACAGAACAGTAATGCCTTGAAAGTGCTTTAGTAGTGTGGACAATTTCTGCTCTTTTTGTGGGGAAGTGACATTTGCCAACCAGAAGAAAAGTATCACTTCTCAAGTGAAGAAGGCTTATCATTTTTACTTAGGATGCAGTGTTGGTGACCAAGACAAGCCTTGGGCCCTGCATATATGCTGTGCTACATGTACAACACAGCTTTCACAGTGGTTAAATGGCAAAAGACCATCAATGCCATTTGCAGTCCCCATGGTGTGGAGAGAGCCAAGCAACCACAGAAAAGACTGTTACTTCTGCTTGGTTCCTCGGGCTCTTTCCAGCAGAATAACGAAGCAAAAGAAGTAGAGAATAGTCTACCCAAACTTTCTGTATGCATTGAGACCAGTTCCACATGGTGAGGGACTTCTTATTCCGGAACCTCCAGCAGAATATTCTCTTGATTCATCTGATGAGGACAAGGGTGAGCCAACCTGTTCTTCTCCTGTTCCATCAGCATGCAGTGATCCAGAATTTCACTGTGGTGCATCATCAACCCCACAGAGACTAACACAGGAAGAACTAAATGACCTGGTTCGTCATTTGGACTTATCCAAGAATAAGGCAGAATTGCTAGGATCAAAACTCCCAACAATGAAATCTTCTAGAAGAAGATGTCATAATTACTGACTACTGCTGGACACTCCCCAGAGATGTGCTCCTGAACAGCTGTAAAAGAGACCAGCAAAGAAATCTAAGTAGTCTATGACTTGATTTTTTACAGGTATTAACTGTAGGCCTATTACTATTGGCATGCATTTCATGATGTAAACATCAATTCATTGAAGATTACCAAAAAAACTGGAGCCAAAATTAGAATTAGACTGTCATATTTGTGTTGAGCACATACAAATTGATAGGAAATGACTAATTTTATTTCAGTAGCATAACTTTTGTAAAAATTTGTTGACCAGTGTAATCAATACCAAGAATAAAGACAGGGAACATTACTTTAGATCACATAGACTTTAAAAAGATTTTCAAAAATATTTACAAAGACATTTACACCAATAAATTGGAACATCTGTGAAAAAATTGTATTTATAGATAATTCAAAATATGTAATTTTTTGTGTAAATGAATGAGTTTAGCCTTTTGGCTAATAAAGGCAACAGTGAACTATTTTTCACATTTTTCTTGCTGTTTTGAGTTGTATTTTTCTTTGTAGACGTTGGATATTAGCCCTCTGTCAAATATGTGATATCCAAATATTTTCTCCTATTCAGTATGATGTCTTTATTCTAATGATAGCTTCTTTCACTATGCAGAGACTATTAACTTACAATTCTATTCATTCCTATTTTGACTTCTTCCACCCCACCATTGTAGTAGAGTCCCCAAAGGCATCAGAGAAGCCATTGTTTGGAATGTTTGTTTGAGTTAATTTTTTTTGTGTACGGTGTGAGAAAGTGGTCTAGTGTCATTCTTTTGCATATGACTGTCTTGCATTACTAACCCCACTTGTTGAAGAGATTTTCCTTTCTTCATTTTACATTTTTGGCTGCATTGTCATAAATTAACTGATCATATAATTGTGGGTGCTCATATTTTGGGGGTCTCAATTCTGTTCCACTTATCCATATGTCTGTTTTAATTACACTACCATGCTATTTTTATTACTATAGCCTTATATTATAGTTTGAGGTCTGGGAATGTGATGCCTCTTTTTTGTCAGGATTGCTGGTTATCTGTTTTTTGGTTTTTTTATGATTTAATGTTAATGCCAGTAATGTTTTCTCTGTTTCTTTGGAGAATTCCATTGAAACTTTAATAGGGATTATGTTGAATCTGTATATTACTTGGGGTGAAGTGGACATTTTAATAATGGTAATTCTTCCAATCCATGAGCAAACAGTATCTCCTTATTTTTTGTTTTGTCTCCTATTTCTTTTAATAATGCCTTATAGTTTTCTTTATCTAAGCCTTTCTGCACTTTTTTTATTCCAAGTAATTAATTCTTATTGGTGAGTTTATAAATGGGGTTGCTTTCTTGATTTTTTCTCTTCTAATTCATTGTGTATAGCAACATTACAGATTTTTCACTGTCATTTTGTAGCCTGCCACTTTACTATACTGATCGATTGTTTCTAATAATTTTTTTTTAGTTTAGTGTTTATAGTTTTCTGTATATGTTTTCATGACGTTTATAAACGGTAACATAGTAGTGGTAATACTTGTATCTAATCTTATGAATGAGTTTTCAGTTTTTCACCATTGAGTATGATGTTAGCTATGGGTTTGTAATGTATGGTCTTTATTATTTTAGTCTATGTCCCTTCTACCCCCATATTTTGAAAAATTTTATGACAAATGGATTTTGAATATATGTGAAATGCTTTCCCTTCATATATTGGCATGATCATATTATTTTTATCTTTCTTTTGTTGATGTGGTGAATACACTGACTTATTGCATTTGTTGAGCCATACTTGTATTCCTGGAAAAAAGTCCCATTTTGTCATGATGTATGATCCTTTTAATGAACTGTGGGATTCAGTTGCTAACATTTTATTAAGAATTTTTGCATGCATGTATGTTCATCAGGGATATTGATCAGAAGGTCAGAATTTTTCTTTTCTTTTTTATCCCCGTCAGCTTTTGGTATCAGAGTAATTTTGACCTCATAAAGGTATTTGGAAACAGTTCCTCCACTTCAGTTTTTTTAAACGAGTTTCTTCATCTTTGAAGATTTGATAAAACTAACCAATGAAACATTCTGGTTCTGGAGGTTTGTTTTATGGCAGTCTTTTGAGTAGTGTTTCAATTTCCTTGTTTGTAATATATCTGTTTCAGTTTTCTATTCTACATGATTCATTCTAGAGCAGTGTATGTTTCTAAAAATGTGTCAGTTTCTTGTGGTTTATCCAGTTCATTGGCATAATGATGTCCATAGCATTTTCTTAAAATCCTCTGTATTTCTGAAATGTCTGTCCTACCTTTTCCTCTTTCATTGCTGTTGTATCTATTAGAGTGCTCTTCCTTTTTTCTTAGTAAGCCTAGCTAGAGTTTTGTCTATTTTGCTTATCTTTTCAAAGAATCAGTTTTTGGTTTCATTGGTGTTTTCTACTGTATGTTTTTATTTCCATTTCATTTATTTCTGCTCTACTTTTTTATTATTTTATTTCCATCCCTTGGAATTTTGTTTCATTTGGTTCTTCTTTTTTTGTGCCTTAATTATAAAGTTAGATTATTTATTTGAGCTCTTTCTTGTTTCTTGATTTGGGCCTGTAATACTTTATATTTCCCTACTTTTGTTAAGTTCTGGTGGCTTATATCTTCATTTTCATTTTTTCCAGGTATTTCTTAATTTCTCCTTTGATTTCCTTGTTATTCCAATAGTTATTGAGTAGCATGTTGCCTACTAGCCTCATATTTTGTATTTTGTGCAGGATTCAGAAACCATCTCTACCTTTTTTTATTTCTTCTAGCATTTTTGTTCTGAGGTTACACATAAATATGGAAGTGGGGTACATATATATGTATACCTGTAATTGGTCTTAAATTGAAATGAGATTAATCTTCAATTAGTTCTAGTCCCCGTTTTTACTGGCCTCCCTCAAGCATATATTATGCTTTTGTAGTCTTCTAAGTGACGTTTCTTTTCATTTTGTAGATGACCCTGTAATATTTCTTGCAAGGACAATTTAGAGGAGATGAATTTCTTCTTATTTGTTTATAAAGTTGTTTATTAGTCCTTCAGTTGTGTTAGCCTAGCTGGATAGAGTATTCTTGGTTGGAGGTCTTTTTATGTCAGCACATTGAATGTATCATGTCATTCCCTTTTGTCCTGTAATATTTCTACTGAGAAATCCATTGATAGTCTTAAAGGGTTCTTTTATATATGACTGTTTGTCTTTAGTTGCTTTTAGGATTCTCTCTTTTTCTTTAATTGTTGCTGCTTATTTTAATGTGTCTTAATGTGCATCTGTTTGGGTCTAATGTTTTCAGAACTCTCATATCCGTGGATTGGGATGTATTTTGTTCCCCAGTTTGGGGAAGTTCTCAGCTGTTATTTCAAGTAGGATTTATTGCCTTTATCTATCTCTTCTGGATCCACTATGATGTGAATGCTGTTCCTGTTGATCTGTACCATAAAACTCTTATGTTGTCATACTTTTTAAAAGAATATCTTTTCTTTTTGTTAGTCTTTATGTTTGCTTTGTATTACTTTATATTCCAGCTTTCTAATTTGTTCCTTGGTCTTATTGAGTCTTTATTGAGCCCCTGTTTTATTTTTCAGTTCAACTACTGTGGTCTTTACCTTTGCCTGGAACTTTTTAATATTTTCTCCATTGTGGTTGTAGTTCTCATTTTAGTCATCCATTTTTCTCCTTATATCAGCAAGCATCTTTAAGACTCTTGCTCTGAAGTCTTCTGGTAGTTTGGTTATTTATGTTGTGTTAGGGAGGTTTTTTCCCCATGGATTTGCCTTGATCAATCAATTGGAATGAATTCCTCTGCCTCCTCTTTCTGTTTGGTGTTTGTCATAATTTCTATGGAATAAGTTTCCTTCCCAGTCCTTTTCTAACTGTCTTACACTAGAATTTCAGGTCACATGGTACTGACCTAGGATTCTGGGTCAATTGACCTAGGATTCTGGGACAATACTATGCTTTTATTTTTTTCTTTTTTTTATTGGTTAAGTCTTTGTCATCAATCAAAGGACTAGATCTCCAGAGCCAGTACAGGGCCGTGCATCAGGAACCCAGTTTACATTGTGGAGACTTGGAATGTGGGAAGTAGGGAGTTGCTGCAGAAGATTGCCAACAACATCAACCTCCCTTAGTGCCATAGTCACTTGATCCATTGATCCAGTGATTGTAGTCACCTTCTGTCAAAGCAGTGTCAACAGGGTTTACATTCCCAGAAACCTCAGACTACAACTAACACTTTAACTGGTGTCTAGTTCTGATCTCCAAAGGTTTTGCAGTTATTGCCTTTACCTGAGTTTCGGACATAAGCAATGGCCAAGGTCCAGGGAGGTAAGCCTGCAGGCAGGCACTGGAGGAAATTACAAACTGTCACATAGTTAGGCCATCCTTGCACCTGCCAAACCTATATGAAGGAGAGGTGGCTGTTTCTCAGGACCACCCAGAACCACCCAGTATTCTTTCTGGGAGGCATGTGCTTGCCTGGCCACAGTAAAATAGGGGCATTGGGAAGCCCTGGGGGTCTGGATAGAGGAGATAAGTGTGCCCCTGTGGACCACCCAATTAGTCATCAGCTACCCTTGGTGCTGTCAGTTCTATACCAACCCTGATGTCAGTATTGTCCTGGGGAGGCATGTGCCTGTCAATTATGGTAGGCCAAGCATACTAGCTCAATTCTTGTAGAATTTGCTAGGTATATATTTTTTCTGATTCTTTTACATGCAATTATTCTCAGTCATTTTGTTTTAAATATGTAATATGAAGAGAAAATAACATTGACATTGTTTTCTTTTAATTGCTATATTTGTACGCTTTCATTTACTGTAATTACTGACAGAACAAGTTTTCTTACATAGACCATCATACTCATTGTATTTACTCCAAATATCATGCCCTATGTTTCTTTTCCTCTTATTTTTCACATTTTGTAATATTTTGTGTTATGTCATCTCCCCTTCTTTTGCACTTTTTAGTCATTCATTGTTTAATGTTATTTTAGTGCCCATAAAGAGAAAATTCAGTGGAATTTGTTTTTTAGCCTTTGAAATCAACAATAATTAAAACAGCATAAAAATTAATGCATATTACATATAATAATTACATAACATATAACATTGAGATATAATTTAGATATAATAGAATGGATCCACTTTTATTGTGTAAGTCAATGAATTTGACAAATATATATGCCTCAGTAGTATCTGTAATGATCAAAATACAGACTACCTCATTCATCCTCCAAATTTCTTTTATGCCTCTTCCTAGTTAATTGCCTATCCCCAGTTAAGAAAACATTGACCTACTTTTGTTACTATTGACTAAAGTTTTATATATATATTTTTTTAATATATATTTTTATTGTTATTTATGTCTTTTACATTTGTATTCCCTTTGGGTAGCCCACCACCAATTCACCCGTGATCCATCTCCACGGTCCCTTGTGTTCTTTTCTATTCCATTTTGTGCGATTTTCCTTCCCTTCCTCCGCCTCCCCCGCCCCCCACACCCCCCGCTGCTTGTCTCTCTCCTATTTGGTTTCCTTATACTCCTGTTATAAGTGAAACCATGTGATATTTTTCTCTTTCTTTCTGGCTTATTTCACTGAGTATGATCCCCTCTAATTCCATCCATGTCGCTGCAAATTGCATGTGTTTATCTTCTTTCCATGATGAATAGTATTCCGTTGTGTATATGTACCACATCTTCTTGATCCAATCATCTATTTTTGGACATCTGGGTTGCTTCCATACCTTTGCTATTGTGAATAGTGCCGCAATGAACATACGGGTGCATGTATCCTTTCAGATTAGTGTTTTTGTATCCTTTGGGTAAATTCCCAAAAGTGGGATTGCTGGGTTGTGTGGAAGCTCCATGTTTAGCAGTCTGAGGAATCGCCATACAGCTTTCCATAGTGGTTGGACCAGTTCACATTCCCTCCAGCAGTGTAGAAGAGTTCCTTTTTCTCCACATCCTTTCCAGCATTTGTTGTTGCCTGTATTTTTAATGTGTGCCATCCTCACAGGTGTGAGGTGGTATCTTATTGTGGTTTTGATTTGCATTTCCTTGATTATAAGTGATGTTGAGCATTTTTTCATGTATCTGTTGGCCATTTGCTTTTCTTCTTTGGAGAAGTGCCTTTTGAGCTCTTCTGCCCATTTTTTGATTGGGTTATTGGCTTTTTTGTTGTTGAGTTGTGTGAGTTCCTTGTAAATTTTTGTTATCAGTCCTT